>JAVTVY010026137.1:0-10896 GCA_036873755.1 Hanleya hanleyi | reverse complement strand
ACATGGTTACTGGACAGTTACACGGAGTTATCATGACTACAGAGACATGGTTACTGGACAGTTACACAGAGTTATCATGACTACAGAGACATTGTTACTGGACAGTTACACAGAGTTATCAAGATTACAGAGACATTGTTACTGGACAGTTACACAGAGTTATCATGACCACAGAGACATTGTTACTGGACAGTTACACAGAGTTAACATGATTACAGAGACATTGTTACTGGACAGTTGCACAGAGTTATCATGACTACAGAGACATTGTTACTGGACAGTTACACAGAGTTAACATGATTACAGAGACATTGTTACTAGACAGTTACACAGAGTTATCATGATTACAGAGACATTGTTACTGGACAGTTACACAGAGTTAACATGATTACAGAGACATTGTTACTGGACAGTTGTGAGCATCATGATTACAGAGACATTGGCATTTATTGCGTTAAGACATAGCTATCAAGGATTACAGAGACATTGTTACTGGACAGTTACACAGAGTTAACATGATTACAGAGACATTGTTACTGGACAGTTACACAGAGTTATCATGATTACAGAGACATTGTTACTGGGCAGTTACACAGAGTTATCATGATTACAGAGACATTGTTACTGGACAGTTACACAGAGTTATCATGATTACAGAGACATTGTTACTGGACAGTTATACAGAGTTATCATGATTACAGAGACATTGTTACTGGACAGTTACACATAGTTATCATGATTACAGAGACATTGTTACTGGACAGTTACACAGAGTTATCATGATTACAGAGACATTGTTACTGGACAGTTACACAGAGTTATCATGATTACAGAGACATTGTTACTGGACAGTTACACGGAGTTATCATGATTACAGAGATATTGTTACTGGACAGTTACCCAGAGTTATCATGATTACAGAGACATTGTTACTGGACAGTTACACGGAGTTATCATGATTACAGAGACATTGTTACTGAACAGTTACACAGAGTTATCATGATTACAGAGACATTGTTACTGGACAGTTACACGGAGTTATCATGATTACAGAGACATTGTTACTGGACAGTTACACAGAGTTATCATGATTACAGAGACATTGTTACTGGACAGTTACACAGAGTTATCATGATTACAGAGACATTGTTATTGGACAGTTACACAGAATTATCATGATTACAGAGACATTGTTACTGGACAGTTACACAGAGTTATTATGATTACAGAGACATTGTTACTGCACTGTTACACAGAGTTGTCATGATTACAGAGACATTGTTACTTGACAGTTACACAGAGTTATGATTACAGAGACATTTTTACTGGACAGTTACACAGAGTTATCACGATTACAGAGACATTGTTACTGGACATTTACACAGAGTTATCACGATTACAGAGACATTTAATACGAATAAGTTACACAGAGTTACATTACAGATACATTGGTACTTGGACAGTTACGACAGAGTTACTCATGCGATTACAGTGGGACATTGTTACTGGACAGTTACACACATAGAAAGTTACTCAAGTGATTACAGGTGACACACGTTACTGGACAGTTACACAGAGTTATCATGATTGCAGAGGCATTTCGTTGTTACTGAACAGTTACACAGAGTTATCATGATAACAGAGACATTGTTACTGGACAGTTACACAGAGTTATCAAGATTACAGAGACATTGTTACTGGACAGTTACACACAGTTATCACGATTACAGAGACATTGTTACTGGACAGTTACACAGAGTTATCATGATTACAGAGACATTGTTACTGGACAGCTGCACAGAGCTATCATGATTACAGAGACATTGTTACTGGACAGTTACACAGAGTTATCATGATTACAGAGACATTGTTACTGGACAGTTACACAGAGTTATGATTACAGAGACATTGTTACTGGACAGTTACACAGAGTTATGATTACAGAGACATTGTTACTGGACAGTTACACAGAGTTATGATTACAGATACATTGTTACTGGACAGTTACACAGAGTTATCATGATTACAGGGACATTGTTACTGGACAGTTACACAGAGTTATGATTACAGAGACATTGTTACTGGAGAGTTACACAGAGTTATCATGATTACAGAGACATTGTTACTGGACAGTTACACAGAGTTATGATTACAGAGACATTGTTACTGGACAGTTACACAGAGTTATCACGATTACAGAGACATTGTTACTGGACAGTTACACAGAGTTATGATTACAGAGACATTGTTACTGGACAGTTACACAGAGTTTTCATGATTACAGAGACATTGTTACTGGACAGTTACACAGAGTTATGATTACAGATACATTGTTACTGGACAGTTACACAGAGTTATCATGATTACAGAGACATTGTTACTGGACAGTTACACAGAGTTATGATTACAGAGACATTGTTACTGGACAGTTACACAGAGTTATCACGATTACAGAGACATTGTTACTGGACATTTACACAGAGTTATCACGATTACAGAGACATTGTTACTGGACAGTTACACAGAGTTATGATTACAGATACATTGGTACTGGACAGTTACACAGAGTTATCATGATTACAGGGAAATTGTTACTGGACAGTTACACAGAGTTATCATGATTACAGATACATTGTTACTGGACAGTTACACAGAGTTATCATAATTGCAGAGGCATTGTTACTGAACAGTTACACAGAGTTATCATGATAACAGAGACATTGTTACTGGACAGTTACACAGAGTTATCAAGATTACAGAGACATTGTTACTGGACAGTTACACAGAGTTATCACGATTACAGAGACATTGTTACTGGACAGTTACACAGAGTTATCATGATTACAGAGACATTGCTTTGCTTCGGACAGCTGCACAGAGCTATCATGATTACAGAGACATTGTTACTGGATGTTACACAGAGTTATGATTACAGGATGCTACTGTTACTGGACAGTTACACAGAGTTATCATGATTACAGAGACATTGTTACTGGACAGTTACACAGAGTTAAGGATTACCGAGACATTGTTACTGGACAGTTACACAGAGTTATCAAGATTACAGAGACATTGTTGCTGGACAGCTACACCGAGTTATCATGATTACAGAGACATTGTTACTGGACAGTTACACAAAGTTATCATGATTACAGAGACATTGTTACTGGACAGTTACACAGAGTTATCATGATTACAGAGACATTGTTACTGGACAGTTACACAGAGTTATCATGATTACAGAGACATTGTTACTGGACGGTTACACAGAGTTATCATGATTACAGAGACATTGTTACTGGACGGTTACACAGAGTTATCATGATTACAGAGACATTGTTACTGGACGGTTACACAGAGTTATCATGATTACAGAGACATTGTTACTGGACGGTTTCACAGAGTTATCATGATTACAGAGACATTGTTACTGGACAGTTACACAGAGTTATCATGATTACAGAGACATTGTTACTGGACAGTTACACAGAGTTATCATGATTACAGAGACATTGTTACTGGACAGTTAAACAGAGTTATCATGATTACAGAGACATCGCTACTAAGAAGAGTCTTCATGATACTGTACAATAACATGGTTACAACATGCCAAGTAAATGCAGAAATGCTACACCCAGTCACAATTGCCTGCGCAGGTTTGACTAGAGAAACTCAAAGCGCGAGGGAGAGTAGATTATGAGAATGTACATGTATATGTGCTCCAACTTTAATGTAGATTGAGCAAAAAATGATTGAATGAGAAAAGCCTGATATCGGTAAACACATCGAATTTCACAGATTTGACCATGGCACGGACAGGATATACTAATGATGTCAAACCATTTGTTTTTATTTATTGTATGAGTCGGTGTTAGAACTAGTGTGAAAGTAGACGATGCGTTGCATAAAATTACTGGATGCAAAACCCACGAGATGTCCATAGAACCCCAGGAAAATACCATGGAATTCCTTTCCCTCAAAGATTCACACATTAATAGTATTGTCATACCCATGAATTTACCACTGAGAAAGCAGAATTTTCCAAAATAATAGCCATGAAGCAATCATTAACGGCTGGTAAATATCAGCCTTTTAAGCACCATGATATACTGGCCTGGTCAGAGATTCGAGGGCCATAATTTAATTTAATAGGCCTACCATGCCATGAAAATAACTTCAATATATGTGGGAGTCATTGTACTGAATTGAACCTTCTGTTTAATGTTGTGGCTATGAATTGCAGGCAGTTCATGACATAGTTTATAATAAAAAAGCTATGAAAAACTGCTTCCAAGGCCTATCATTCAGGTTGTAGATTTAAGGACCACTGATGTTAAGCATAGCTGCGGAATTATCTGCAATTTGTAGAGAAGGAGACTCTTCCTGTTTTATGCTAAGTTAATCAGTGGATTAATCCCAACGTTTCTGGAATTATAGCTGAGAAATAAATAAGCCATCTACTAGCATTTTAAATGTACATGTAAGTGTATATGGATATATCTTGTCTTATGAGTCATCCTTATTAATTTCTCATAGTGTCTGCGATTTTCCTATACATCTGAGTGAAGCTCGCATCCCCTCACATTTCGCCATACAGTAGAGCTATACATCACTATGAACATTTTGTAAAATGCACATATTGTAAATTTCACAATTCATATGCATACAAATATCGAAGTTAAATATGAAACTTCATGCATTTGCTATTCTAAAATGTTCGAAAATCGTTACGTCAGAATTTGTCAATTTTTATGCACACAAAATCTCACTTTTCTTCAAATGAGTTTACATCGAGATCAAATGGGAAGACCCGCTTAAAATAATATCAAGTTTTGCACAAACTCAAAACCCCTTAAACCTTCTTTTTAACAGAGTAAATGTGCTTAAATTGTCAATAATAACCTGTTAGGCTAATACTACACAACTGCACATTATTTCATCGTTTATATATGCACGGTGTACATGTATCCTTGGATTAGCAGGGAAAACAGTCTGCTCTCATGTTTAAATCTCAATAGGCTGATTTCCCACAATCAAATATTCTTTGATTTACCATGCAAAAAAAATGAACAAGAATGTACAAAATTCCTTTGAAATATGAAATAAAAAATAGGCGTCAAAATACTTTTATAAATGGAATATTAGATAGATTTATACTTTTGTTTGCCCTATCCAGGAGCGAATTTGGTTGGAAGTGGGAAAGGTATTTGTAAGATTGCTTTTTGACTGAAATTTAAATAGTATGAATTTTGAAGGCACAAAAATCAAAATCTATAGCCTAAGCAGCACCATTCGCTGCTTGACCGTTGAATAGAATACAATTTACTGAGCATCAGTTGTTCCCAGATCTGGAACACATATATAAATACGTATAAACAGACAACTCGTTCATAAAAGATAAGTACACGGTGACACGTGCACATGCATCCACACATACTGAAACACGATAAACTACCAGATCTACACAATTTATGTACAAAAATAAATACATAAATATGAAAAAAATGGAACAGAGACACATAAAAACCCAGACATTGTTGCACCGTCCACTACGTGTAATCATGGATTGATCACAGATATATATGGTCAGTATCACAGTTAGCACCCACTTTGAGGGAAACCATCATATATACAATCTGCAAACCTTTGTTAGTTCCGGATTTTCACATGTCAGAAGCTTAATGAACAGCTCATCTATATTATTATTAATATTAATTCTGCCTGAAGGGTTCATCATTTTTTTACAATACAATAAAAAGGTTTTCCGTCTTCCAATGTATTGCAATACAAGCGTCTAGTTCGTCATTCAATATTCAGCCGTCGTCCATTAAAACATTTCCGCGTCCATAATCCAAAGACCTAATTCTTATAAAGATTAGCAACAAATTGAAAGGATAAATCATAGTATACATAAAACTATGCTAATTTCCTGTAAGACAGAATCCGTCAACAGTTTTCATTGATGCCAGCAAGACTTCATTATATCAAATCCGTATCGTTGATCTGTATTCTTAATCCATATGATACACGTTGTAAAGTCGTTATCTCGAGTATGATGTATCTCAGTCACGCTTTGATTGTGACTGCTCATATGAACGGTATGAGGATCTTGAAATACATAGGTTCATATTGCCCCTGGCCCCGGGTTAATCTTAATTAGACACAAGTTACGAAAAGTTTAATACGAAACGTACCGCCATAGATCTTGCGCGCTATGCTCGTATTTTTCTATCAGCATGCGATATGTAAGTAGTATTATAAGAGCATTACAGCGCACATTGACCTACTTTTTTGTTCCCCCCGGGCCGTATTTGGGGCGTAACTTGATCACGTGATCAAGGCATGTCTAGATGGTGGGATGGGACCAAGATGGCGGCTGATGTGGGACCAAGATGGCGGCTGATGTGGGACCAAGATGGCGGCTGATGTGGGACCAAGATGGCGGCTGATGTGGGAGTGGGACCAAGATGCCGGCTGATGTGGGAGTGTGACCAAGATAGCGGCTGATGTGGGACCAAGATGGCGGACTGTAGAAAAACGTAATCGTGTGGGACCAGGATGGCGGCTGATGTGGGACCAACATGGCGGTTGATGTGGGACCAAGATGGCAGCTGATGTGGGCCCAAGATGGCGGCTGATGTGGGACCAAGATGGCGGACTGTAGAAAAGCGTATAAAAGGAGGCGATTTTTTAGGGGTGGGGTGTATTCATTGCACTACCTGCCTGACTGACCTGACCACTAGCCTGCCTGCCTGTTTGGCTGTCTGCCAGCCTGCCTGCCAGCCTGCTTGCCTACCAGCTTGTATTAGACGAAAGCATGAGACGTGGAGAAGATTTTCCCTGGGACCCAGCAGTACCTCCGGTTGAAGTCTTGCCTGAAGACGAGCGTGTGAGGGAGACCCGCACTCTTACACCGGACTGCACCCTATTGTTGTATCCCAAACGCGTGGAGCTCACCGATGACGACAGTAGGTGTTGGTGTACGTCTGAAACAGCGCGTGTCTCTTTATCCCCGGAAGGCTGGACTACCTTGAAACGGGTGTTATTGGCTGACCTCGACGGTGATAGCATTCACCTGTGTGACGACGTCTACATTTTCCGCGGTCCCTATTTTGCTCGACTCCTCTGTCTCAAGCAAGGTGGTTTTACTCTGGACCCTGATCTATGGACAGCCTTGGAAAAAGTAATCCCCATGGTCGATGAAGTACTATCTCTATAGGAGCCACATAACCCATCAGAATAGTACGTATCACGGACTACACCTGACAGCTAGGCGCGCATGTGTGACCTGGTCTATAAAACACGTCCCTCGGGATCCTACACCTTCATTTCTACGGTTGCAGAGCCATGACGGAGATCCAGCCCTATGCGACTCGCATTTTACAGCATGCGACCGTGGTGAGTTCACTCACGGGTTACCGAGCAGTGGTTCGGTCCATGTTTGCAGATGGCGACGACAACGAGGGGCGACGCCAGATCCTGAACGAGTTCACAGAAGCGGTCCTCGACAGAGTGCACTCGATGGAGAGGTGTGCCATCACTCACCACTACTGGACTATGACAGCCATCCTTGATGCTCGGGCTATGGACCACGAGCGCTCACGCCGGAACCAGCGACGGCTGGTTGGCCTCTCAATAGTCTGTGCCCTATTCACCCTGGCGCTGTGGCATTGACAGTGGGACCTGACTATAAATACGAGGGTCAGACACAGTGTGTGTCATTCAACGATCGTCATTGGGTCAAGCATGTCACCCGTCCTGCGAGCCATCCTGCCCCTTACACCCCAGGTGGGGTTACACGTCTATGCAGATAAAGTCACCCTCGTGGAAGATCGGGATGCCTGTGGGTGGAGTTCGGAGTACACATCCACTACGGTTACCCTACACCGTGATGGTTGGACCAAATTTAAACGGGTGTTGAGCGGTGAGCTCGACGGAAACCTCATCCACCTCGAGAACGCCAACTACGTACACCGTGGACCCTTCTTTGCCCGTGTGGGACGTTACCACGATCCTACGCAAAGCTTCACCCTAGACCCTGATCTGTGGACCGCCTTGGAGAAAGTGGTGCCTATTGTGGACCAGCTCTTTACACCGGAGGAGCGGTCATCAGACCAGTTGGGGTGGGCTCGTGCTATTGAGGACGCGCTGGCTGAACCCAATGAGCAGCTGTCTAGTCATGAACCAGACGACGAGGCTATAGACTATCCGGCTGAACTGAGTCAACCAACACAACGGTGGTAGAAACTTGTTATAAATAAACCATACTCTCCGGGTCACCATGAAGCGCTGGGAGAAGGTGTTGGATAACTTATACTACAGTCCCGACAGTCCGGCGGCCTATAGTGCATTGTCGGCTCTCTATCGAGCGGCCAAACCCCAAGGGATACAACGTGCTCAAGTCCGAGATTGATTAAGAAAACAAGACACCTATACCTTACATCGAGCTGTCCGTCGCCATTTTCTACGGAACCGGGTCATCGTGGGAGGAATAGATGCCCAGTGGCAAGCGGATTTGGTCGATATGAGTGCCTTTGCCAAACACAACGATGGGAATCGATATATCTTGACGTGCATAGATATCCTATCGAAGTATGCGTGGGTGTTACCCATCCGGACGAAAACGGGGGCGAATCTCATAGCGGCGTTCAAAGACATCTTCAAGACCGGGCGCAAACCCTTGTATTTGCAAACCGACGAAGGCACGGAATTCCTCAACAGACCGTTCCAAGCCTTTCTCAAGAAACAGAAGGTCTTCTTCTTCCATACGTACAACGAGACCAAGGCTTCCGTGGTGGAAAGATTCAGCAGGACATTCAAAGGCCGCATGTATAAATATTTCACCTATAAGAATACAAGGCGGTACATCGATGTTCTCCCGAAACTTGTAAGAGGTTACAATCGAGCCTATCACCGGAGTATACAGAGAGCCCCCATTACCGTGACCCAACACAATGAAGCCCAAGTCCGCCGTGTCTTGTACCCCATGCAATCGCAACGAGCACCGAAGGCGGTGTTCAAGGTCGGGGACCCTGTATGGATCAGTAAAGTCAAGGGCAAGTTCGAGAAAAGTTACTTGCTCAACTGGAGCGATGAGCACTTCCTGATTAAACGACGCCTACCCCGACAGCAGCGAGTCTATGAACTGGAAGATCTTCAAGGGGAATCGTTGCTAGGGACGTTTTACCAGACGGAATTACAGCCTGTGGTAAAAACACAGCAAGACTACTACACGGTGGAGCAGATTTTGAAAACGGAACGTCGACGTGGCAAACTGTTTCATTTCGTCAAATGGCAAGACTGGCCCAGTTCCTTCAATTCCTGGGTCGCTGCCAACCAGGTGAAACGACTATAAAGCCAGACACCACTGCCGTCATCCCTCATTCCACGGTCGACCATGAACACGGTGCAACCGTCTCTGAACACAGCGTCTTCCAAAACGCGCAAAGCGCAAGTGGGCTTTGGGGTGATAGTGCTAACCCTGCTGAGTGTGTTGTACGGAGGTGTATTTTACGACGTAGCCTATGTCAGCACGTTACTTAACCAATTGAGAGCACCAGTCATCAGTGAAACCGGTCTACAGAGAGCACCAGTGGTATCGAGCCCAGTCACCACCACCACACCCCGTGTACAAGCCACAACGAGTGTAAGCTCCACATCTACGCCAAGTACACCCACTACGTCTCAGGACCCACCGGATTTCATCCCTCACAGTGAACAGACAACGACGACCCACGTTGTCTCAAGTAACTCAAGGCTGGAGGCAATGCATTTTTTAAGCAGTATACAGATGGACAGTACAAGCTGATTATATAGCCTTTCTCACTCGAGCAAACTAATACTGAGATAGAATCCAGCCAAATGCAGCCTATGGGACTTCGCTGGTGGTCACGTGATCATAGACGAAGAGCTTTACACATGCTGTTGTAAAACAATCTTGTGCGCAATTCGTATTGCATAAAACATGTTATAATTTGGCTTCAACAAATACATGTAAACTGTATTTTATTAAAGTGAGTGGTGCTTCTCGTAAATTTATGTTTATTTCATAGAGTTTGCGAAAATCCGACCTCAAGTGATCTCAGGGGGCTGTAACTGAATGCAATATGACGTATGAATTGAATATAAAGCGACGAACACACTATCGCCAGTCAAGTTGAAGTTGGCAGTGCATTTGGTTAAGCAATTCTGTGGACAAAATGAACTGAAATAGTCGAAAAATAGCGCACAAGAAGGGAATTAGTTTTGTTGACGAAGTTGGAAGAAATCTGTCATTTTATAGTCTCCCTTGTCTAGCTCTCCTGGTGAAAATAAAAATTCTTGCAAGTGTCCAAAAGTGGGAATCGAATCGGAAATTGTAAAATATGGAAATCCCATTAGTTTGGATTGTATTCTAGATTTTTTTTGCTGTATGCTTCGTATGAGCACCTTTTATGATTATACAGCACTATGATACTGTCCACATCTTACATTTATTCTCGATATACAGTACAAAGTGTGTCAGATTGATCCGTTGAACCGGAATAAACACACGTGAGGAATTTTGCGGAACCTATTCTGCGGTTTTTTACGCGAGGTGACAGAAATTTCGTGGGCTTTAATGTTGAATAAATGTGTAAGTTCCTGTGTACTTGAATAGTAGAGCGAGGAAGAAGTATGTCAGAGTGGCTTGGCCTTATGGGAGGCAGTTTTGCCGATGCGAACATGTCCTAGGAGAGAGAAAGAAGTTCTGAAAACGATGATGATTCCACGAAATTTCCAAAAGACTGGGGACTTGGTAAGTATCCCACAATGCACCATCAAACCGCGGGACATTTAACGTGGGCAAGACATTATTGTGTTAAAATGCGTGACCGTATGGCAAATAAATGCCCAGTGGTCTGTCCAAGTCTTAAC
>JAVTVY010026136.1:0-10504 GCA_036873755.1 Hanleya hanleyi | reverse complement strand
GGCTGTTATGAATAAATTATGGGAAGAATAATATTTATATTCGTTTATAAACACCTACATAATAATGATTACTTCTATCGCCTTCAAGCTGGAATTTATCACTTCATTCTGATACATATCCGCTTATCGAACTATATCATTCTCTTCTCTAACAATATCACAATGTTTGTCAATCTCCAGAAGACAAAGAGTATGCTTGTGTGGTATTCTGTGATTTATCTATGCATTTGATTGCGTTTAGCATAAACAGACTTCGCCAAGAGGCTATGGTGTAGATGGCGCCTTACAAACATGGTTTTCAAGGTATTTAACATACCGGACACAAATACTTATTATTAATGAAACATGATATAGTCCAGAAAATGTCAAAGCTGGTGTGCTACAGGGCTCTGTCCTAGGACCCCTATTATGTCTAGTATACGACGACATAGCCGATATGCTCGGTATCGTACTTGGCGATTAATCTCCTCTTCACGTCACATCTCTTAACATTAACGAAACGGAATTCATGCTGAACATTGACCTCGTTAAACGGACAGAATAGTCCCAACAATGGCAGCTACAATTCAATCTTGAAAAGTCTATATTACCCGTCCGTTAATAACAAATAGATTAATCCAATGACGTTCTTTTAAACTTTATGGAATCTCATCGCCACCTGGAACACATCTCGAAAATGACTGCAAATGACCAACCCACTTCCATAGCATTATCACCACATTACCAGACGAGAAGGAATGATAAGAAACTAAAAATTCCAAATAGGCAGGAAAGTTTTATCCCATATATAATATACAGATGAGAAACTTAAAATTCCTAATAGACAGGAAAGTTTGATCCCATATATATATACACATGTTGTATTCGTCCCATCCTAGATTATTCGTCAGTTGTTTGGGATGGATGTATCCAGGACGAAGATAACAGATTCGAACATGTTCAACTATCCACCTATAAAATAGCAGCAGGTTTATCAAAATATTGCAGTGAGTGAGTGAGTGATTATGATTTAACGTCGCTTTCAACTATCTTTTAGTCATATCACGACGTTCAAAATATTGCAGTCGTTATACGACATTGTACTGGCTGGGAATGTTTTAAAACCAGAAGGAACTTTAAGTTGACTCTTCTTGACAAACTCAACAATGGCGGAGCAACTAATTTTGTAAAAGGTCTCGTGACCCCTCTTGTGAGAAAAACAACGCATTATAATCTTCGTAACTCTGATAGTTATCCATACCTTCAGCAATACTAAACACTTATGAAATCGTTCAGACCGTCAACAATGAGCCCCTGAAACGAACTAAGTCTAGAAATAAGAAATAGCTATTCGTTAAAAATATTTCAAAGGAAGTTAATCACCTCTAACAACTATGCTTCAAATATTATCAGTGCGGCACCGGGCGTCTTAATATTATGATACACTTTCCGCCTTTCTAAGTCTTTCAAATAGGCAAAAAATTATACAATATGATCTTCTCATTAGTTTGAGTCAAAGTCAACTTTAACGCCTCTGCAAGAAAAGATCACTTTATGGATACGTGAATCATTGTATTAATGCCAAGCTGAATTGTTTGAAGTTTTGGGCGCCAAACATGGCAATTTTCGGCGCTCAACGGATAATTCATGAAGATTGTGCTGGAGTTAGCACCAAATCAGATAGAACAAACACTGGAAAGAATTAAGTTGGCACATTGCCTGACATGAAACTGCAATTTAAAACTAGTCACGATAAATTTGGACCCGTGAAGGAAGAAAGATGGTGGCCAGGGGTCCTCCGCAAATTTCTGAGATTTCAGACTGTTCTGTCTAATTTTCGAATCATTCAAGGCGCTTCAGTCACCATTATCGGGGGCCAAAGCGGTTCTTGACCCCTCTTTTCATATTGGGGGGCCGGGCCCCGCTGACATCGCCCCGGTGCGCCACGCTTGCATTGCGGTGCAGAATTTGAAAATTCATAACATTACTTTTATCAGTCGACACAAAAGGGTTCATTTTCTACCAGTTTCGGGTAATCCTCAACAAATACATGAAATACTTTATATAGCCATGCCTTCATACATGACAGTTCAAGTATTTCTGCAGGAAAATGCTCTTGTTCGGATTGAGATAAAACCCCTACTGTTTCTGAGTTTAAACTCTGTAATGATTTACCACCTAAGATAAATCGTACAATTTTTTGCGACGAAGAAGAAGAGATGAACAAGTGTTCTAAAGAAATAATACAGGGCCAACTATTAATTATCAAACTATGAGTCGGTTTTCCTCTAGTGAAGATTATATGCTTGTTTGCTATTGAAAAAACAATCGCGTACTTCAAATACTTTATATATGGCTGTCTCCGTTCACGACAGTTCAAATATTTATGCAGGAAAAGACTCTTATTTGGATTATGAAATAAAACCCGTACTGTTTTCGAGTTCAACCCAGTATTGATTTACCACCTTCGATATATGATAAAGAATTTTGTGGTAAATGAGAAGAGCCATTTTTTCTAAAGAAATAATACACAGAGCTAACTTTCAAAATATGAGACAGTCCTCCTCTAGTCAACATTATATACTTGTTTGATATTTAGAAAACAATCTCGTACATCAAGTACTTTATATATTCTTGTCTGCGTTCAAGAAAGCTCTAATATTTATGCAGGAAAAGACTCTTATTCGGAATATCATATAAAACGCGTACTGTTTCCCAGTTTAGCCCAGTAATGATTTACCATCTTAGATATATCATAAAACTTTTTGTGACAAAGGAGTAACAACAAACAATTCTTCTAAAGAAATAAGACATACAGTCAACTATCAATATATCAAAACATGAGACAGTCGTCGTGTAGCCACATGAAGACTGCAAGGTATTAACTTCAAAGGATGGATTACACTGGTGAGCGTTATCCAATCATACTTCCATCGGCGTATTTCCTCGTTGTTCAATTCTTCCTACCGGGCAGGAATTCGTGATCTCATATCAGAAGAATCAAGAACAGGATACTATTCTCAAATCTATACCTGATTTTCAAAGGCAGTGTATTGCTTCTTATTTCGCATAGTATGATCTCGTGTTGATCCTCTGGAAAGTACATCGATTTCAATCAATGTCACAGAAAAGGCTGCTCCACGGCACCAAGTCCCTTCTTACCTCAAACTTCCTCTGAATATTGCAGACGTCGCTACGTGTCTAATTTCGTTTAAGGTGTGTTCAAATATTTTGACCTGGTAACTACCCTTACCTTTTAACTGTGAATACCTGGTGTTTACCAATAGTAATGTGAAAAAATGGCAGTTTTCGTTTTAAATTTGTCTCTACTTGCTAGCCAATCTCAATAGGGTCCACAATTTGGCGATAAAATACGATAAAATAATTCATTGGCCTTTGTCTCATGGAAATGCCGGTATACGCAGCATTGGGAGAACAACCGATTTTTTATTTACAGAAATGCCATTAGAGTAGAAAGTTTGCTTTCACGAGTGAAAATGTGGCATAAATGTAAATTTATTCGATAATCAAGCAATCAAGCAAAACAAAATTTATATAAAATTTCGTTTCATCACATATCTTGATAATTTGAAGAAAGAATCTTAATCGTAGTGCCTTTGAAGAATCAAATAACACGTATTGCTTTCTTTCAAATATTTCATACAAAGCACTGGAATCCCACTACCATTATCTGCAGCCGTCTGTACGTGACCACTAGGGATCGATAACTGCTAGGCAACTCTTCAAAATGACGTCGTCAAGCATGGTTGATCCGTGAGCCAACTTAACTCTGGCATATACCGGACGAACATCGTATGATACAAGAACTGTACGGTATTCATATGAACACTCACAATAAATACAAAACGTGGCCGGGATACAATATACGACACAGATTTGAACATAATGATGCCATGACACCATGTACATTGATGCTGATGTGAACATAATATCATGATAGCGTTGTATATTGATACAGATCAGAAAATAATCACGGATCTGTACATTATGATGGCGTGACGGCTGTATAAATTGAAACAGATCAGAACATAATGATGTCATGACGGCATTTTAAATTGATACCACTCTGAACATAATGATGTCATGACGGCATTGTAAATTGAGCCGTATCTGAACATAGTGATGGCTCGATAACATTTCAGATTGATACAGATCTGAACATATTGATGTCATGACGGCATTGTAAACTGAATCCGATCTAAACATAATAATATCGTGGCGGCAGTGTAAATTGATACCGCTCTGAACATAATGATGTCATAACGGTATTTTAAATTGATACAGATTTGAACGTAATGAGTTTGGTGCTAATGCTGTTATATGGAATATGAAAAAGGTCTTTGGATTATGGACACGGGTGTTCTTTAATGAACGACGGCTGAATTATGAATGACGGACCAGACGCTTGTAATTGTATATCGATACCGCTCTGAACATAATGATGTCATGACGGCATTTTAAACTGATACCGCTCTGAACATAATGATGTCATAGCGGCATTGTAAATTGAGCCGTATCTGAACATAATGGTGTCTTGATGACATTACAGATTGATACAGATCTGAACATAATAATATCGTGACGGCAGCGTAAATTGATACCGCTCTGAACATAATGATGTCATAACGATATTTTAAATTGATGCAGATTTGAACAAAATGATGTCATGACATTTGAGTTTGGTGCTAACGCTGTTTTATGGAATATGAAAAAGGTCTTTGGATTATGGACGCGAAAATTCTTTAACGGACGACGGCTGAATTATGAATGACGGACCAGTCGCTTGTAATTTTAAATTGATACCGCTCTGAGCATAATGATGTCATGACGGTATTTTAAATTGATAACGCTCTGAACATAATGATGTCATGACGGCATTGTAAATTGAGACAGATTTGAAATTAATGATGTCATGAAAGCATTATACATTGTTACAGTTTTGAACATGTATATACTGAATGATGAGGATAAACGCCTTGCCCAGCCAAAATATAGCGGTATATAGATATTTCTCCTGGAATCGCTACGCGAGTCCTATGGAACATTCGATAATTAAGCGTATTACTTAAATTCACGAAGAACCTTTGCGTTGATAATAAATTTGTAAAAGTAGACATATAATAAACATCAGTCATGCAATTTATTATTCATTGTCAACTGCTATGACAAAGTTAATGGAGGTCAGTGACATCATATAAAGAGCATGATATATCATTACATATATGTTCATAACATTTTTCAAGTGTTTCTCGACTGATTTGTGGTCTGCAACGTCGTTCTATAATATAATATATTAATTATTGAGCCTGGTCCACACGGAGTTCTCTTACGGGATGTTTCCACTGTCCATAATTTCTGGCCTTAGCACATGTTTCACTGCATTACAAACTTCCGTGCTTGAAAAATGTGAATAAATACTTTCTCTTATGACGATAAAAATAGCACATACTTCGAATGCACTCATTCTTCCATATCGTATATGGAATAGATCTGACACATGTTAATACATTCGAATCAACCATATTTTAAGCCGTAGCCAGTAGTCCGTGACTCGGCACTTTCTCAACCATACAGCAGTTTATCAGCAGGGTTGCGTAATACTGACAACTTTTGTCTCATTGACGAATCCTTGTCTCCTACCCTCTCTAACAACCATATATAGTCCCCCTCCCCCATATCTACCGTACCTTTCTCATATAGTTTTTCTTTATTTCTTCATCCTAAATTACGTCTTAATATGATATGAGTATATTTATATTCATATTTACCCTGTTCTGATTAACTGTGCTGCCGCCTCTTTATTTATCTATGGATGCATTTTCGGAGAGGGACATGTAAGTTGGTCAGAACTTATCCCCAGTCATTTTGCTATCGTTGAGGCAATAAGTATTCCACAGGTAAATACAGGTAGCTGAATTTCATTAATTAAATTATTCTGTGTCACCGTGAGCAAAACTGATCAAGATGTGCGACAACACAAACATTCACGCCTGGAAGGCATGCTTTATCTGGTCAAGATTATATGCTTCTTTGATATTGAGAAAACAATCTCGTACATCAAGGACTTTATATTTTTCTACCTCCGTTCAAGACAGTTCAAATATTTATGCAGGAAATGGCTCTTATTCGGATTATCATATAAATATTTACTGTTTCCGATACATAGAGCCAACTATTAATACATCAAAATATGAGACAGTCGTCCTCTAGTCAAGAATATTCGCTTGTTTGATATTGAGAGAACAATCTCGTACATTAAATACTTGATATGTTCCTGCCTCCGTTCACGACAGTTCCAATATTTGTGCAGGAAAGGGCTCTTATTCGGATTATCATATAAACCCGTACTGTTTCCGAGTTTAGCCCAGTAATGATTTACCAATATAGATATATCATAAAACTTTTTCGGACAAAAGAGAAAAGAAACAATTCTTCTGAAGAAAGAGTACATAGAGCCAACTATCAATATATCAAAATATGAAACAGTCGTTGTATAGCTAGACTGCAAGATATTGGCTGCAAAGATGGATTACACAGGTGAGCATTATATCCAATCACGCACCCATAAGCGTATTTCCTCTTTCAGTACTTTCTACCTTGAACTAAATTGTGATATTGTATCAGAAGAAGCAAGAGCGTGATACCATTCTCAAATCCATACTTGTATTTTTGAGGCAATTCACTGCATATTGCTGCCTATTTGTTACATCGTGTGAAAATTGTGCGGACTTCAATCAATGTCACAAAACATCACAACACAACCAACCAAATCCAAGTTTCTTCTCATCTCAAACTTTCAAATTCATACTTGTATTAGAATATTGCTGCCTATTTGTTAGATCATGTGGAAATTGTGCCAACTTCAATCAACGTCACATGACATCACAACACCACCAAGCAACTCCAAATTTCTTCTCATCTCAAACTTTCTACAAATATTCCCGACGTGTCTAATTTCGTTCAAGGTGTATCGCGGGCAAAAAATTTGCCCAGTGACCTACACTTAAGTTTTACTGCAAAAACCCGGTGTTTATCAACAGTAAAACGCGAAAAAACGGTTCTTTTTTCGTTTTACATTAGTCTCTACTTTCTCGACAATCTCACTAGGTTCCACAATTTGGCGAGAGAATATGATAAAATAATAATTTGCATTTACTTCATAGAAATGACAGTGTACGTAAGCAATGGGCGAACATTCGATTTTAATTTACAGAAATGCCACGAGAACAGAAAGTTCGCATTCAAGGGTGAACATGTCACATATGTATGTAAATTTATTCTATAATCGAGCAATCAAGCACAAAAATATTGAGATACAAAGTTCATTTGATATATGTTTTGCTCATCAATTAAATCTAATATAGACTTCATCAATTTGTAGTTTTAGTCTTCAATCAATATGTTCCGATCCCATGCCAGATCTAGTGGCCATGAAAAACAGTATTTGCCCAGATAAAAGCATAATGGCCATGAAGTAATATATTATTTGATACATTGATTTTGATGCCCATTAATCATACTTCATCAGATTTTCATGGTCATCAATGTCCGTTAATCATACTTCATCAGATTTTCATGGCCATCAATGTCCATTAATCATACTTCATCAGATTTTCATGGCCATCAATGTCCATTAATCATACTTCATCAGATTTTCATGGCCATCAATGTATGTACTGTGAAATTCATGGCCATCAGATTATTTTTTTTCATGGTCAATAACTATTTTTACTGCATATTCATGGCAATGAATTTTATAAGATAGATGCTGGTATGCATTAATGGCCATTATACTCCTCTTTATGGCCATTAAACATAGTGCTTTTAAAATTGATGGCCATAAAATTTAATATTAATGGCCAATTAAGGACACTGAATTTATCATACGATTATCAGTTGATGGCAGTGCAAAAAATTAATGGTCAAATTGATTAAATGTTCGACTTTAATGGCTTTTTAATGGGGCATTCATGGTATTTCATGGTGTGTTTGTCCAGTAGTGATAACATATGCTAATAATTTGAACAAAACATCTTAATCTTGGTACCGTATGTTTTCGTACAAATGTTTCATACAAAGCGCGTTAACCACACTTCCATTGTCTGCAGCCGTTGTTAAGTGAGCCCTAGGGAAACAATGACTGCCAGGGAACTGTGATGATATCGTCATGCATGGTTGATCTGCGAGTCAACTTAACCCGGGCATGTACCGGACGAATATCGTATGATACAAGAAGTACATGTATTTCTACGTAGAGTCACAATCAATACAATCACAGCGTGACCGAATTACAATATACGACATAAGAAACATCAAAATTCACTTGGAAAAAATACTGGTTAACCAGAAGGCTATTCTGTGAAGTCATGTGACGCAGTCAGTATGTCGGCACCTCTTCCCACTACCCTTATATGTGTTGTAATTTTTTCCTGTATATGGCGAGATTCTGCTGGTGGACGTTTCGTCCCCGAGGCCCGCCCCCTGTGCAGACCTTTTGGTCTTTGATATATGTTGGCATTTGTGGAAAGTTGATGCTGGGTCGACATCGGGCCTTACAGACTAGTCTTTTGTGTTAAATGCCGTCATTTACATCTGACGACGATACAGCTCATCAATCTCCAATGTACGAGTTGTCACAGCGAAACAGCTCACCAATTACCAGTATACGAGTTGTCAGAGCATTTCCATCATAGCTCTCTAGATTTGTATCTAATACCGCTTATGCCGGTGCTAGGGGCCGTGTGGTCATATCATCCAAGTTGCCACATGAACAGGTACAATAAAAGCGTACCTGAGATACAACACATATCACGAATCGTTAGATTCTTGGTATGTGCTTTAGAATAGGTTAACCAGAAGACTATTCTGTGAAGTCATGTGACGCAGTCAGTATGTCGGCACCTCTTCCCACTTCCCTTATATGTGTTGTAATTTTTTCCTGTATATGGCGAGATTCTGCTGGTGGACGTTTCGTCCCCGAGGCCCGCCCCCTGTACAGACCTTTTGGTCTTTGATATATGTTGGCACTTGTGGGAAGTTGATGCTGGGTCGACATCGGGCCTTACAGACTAGTCTTTTGTGTTAAATGCCGTCATTTACATCTGACGACGATACAGCTCACCAATCTCCAATGTACGAGTTGTCACAGCGAAACAGCTCACCAATTACCAGTATACGAGTTGTCAGAGCATTTCCATCATAGCTCTCTAGATTTGTATCTAATACCGCTTATGCCGGTGCTAGGGGCCGTGTGGTCATATCATCCAAGTTGCCACATGAACAGGTACAATAAAAGCGTACCTGAGATACAACACATATCACGAATCGTTAGATTCTTGGTATGTGCTTTAGAATAGGTTAACCAGAAGACTATTCTGTGAAGTCATGTGACGCAGTCAGTATGTCGGCACCTCTTCCCACTTCCCTTATATGTGTTGTAATTTTTTCCTGTATATGGCGAGATTCTGCTGGTGGACGTTTCGTCCCCGAGGCCCGCCCCCTGTACAGACCTTTTGGTCTTTGATATATGTTGGCACTTGTGGGAAGTTGATGCTGGGTCGACATCGGGCCTTACAGACTAGTCTTTTGTGTTAAATGCCGTCATTTACATCTGACGACGATACAGCTCACCAATCTCCAATGTACGAGTTGTCACAGCGAAACAGCTCACCAATTACCAGTATACGAGTTGTCAGGGCATTTCCATCATAGCTCTAGATTTGTATCTAATACCGCTTATGCCGGTGCTAGGGGCCGTGTGGTCATATCATCCAAGTTGCCACATGAACAGGTACAATAAAAGCGTACCTGAGATACAACACATATCACGAATCGTTAGATTCTTGGTATGTGCTTTAGAATAGGTTAACCAGAAGACTATTCTGTGAAGTCATGTGACGCAGTCAGTATGTCGGCACCTCTTCCCACTACCCTTATATGTGTTGTAATTTTTTCCTGTATATGGCGAGATTCTGCTGGTGGACGTTTCGTCCCCGAGGCCCGCCCCCTGTACAGACCTTTTGGTCTTTGATATATGTTGGCACTTGTGGGAAGTTGATGCTGGGTCGACATCGGGCCTTACAGACTAGTCTTTTGTGTTAAATGCCGTCATTTACATCTGACGACGATACAGCTCATCAATCTCCAATGTAGGAGTTGTCACAGCGAAACAGCTCACCAATTACCAGTATACGAGTTGTCAGAGCATTTCCATCATAGCTCTCTAGATTTGTATCTAATACCGCTTATGCCGGTGCTAGGGGCCGTGTGGTCATATCATCCAAGTTGCCACATGAACAGGTACAATAAAAGCGTACCTGAGATACAACACATATCACGAGTCGTTAGAGTCTTGGTATGTGCTTTTAGAATAGGTTTACCAGAAGACTATTCTGTGAAGTCATGTGACGCAGTCAGTATGTCGGCACCTCTTCCCACTTCCCTTATATGTGTTGTAATTTTTCCCTGTATATGGCAAGATTCTGCTGGTGGACGTTTCGTCCCC
>JAVTVY010026135.1:0-112307 GCA_036873755.1 Hanleya hanleyi | reverse complement strand
GGTCAAATGCAAAATGGCGGCCATATGGTGTCATCTGAAAATCATACTTTTTCTTGTTGCTCTTACAGTTCAAAGCTTTATTCTTAGCTCATTGTGCAAATTTACCAAAAACTGAGAGATCTCTTACCATTGCCTAGCATCTTATACCCGTCTTGATTCTATTTATATATCCCAAAGATGTTTTCTTGTTGCTCTTAGAGTTCAAAGCCTTATTCCTAGCTCATTGTGTAAATTGATCAAACCTGAGAGATCTGTATGCATAACCTAATATATTACAACCATCTTCAATCTATTTAAAGATCAAGCTTTGATGGTCAAATTCAAAAATGGCGGCCATATGGGGAACATCTGAAAATCACACTTTTTCAAATTGCTCGTATAGTTCAAAGCATCATTCTAGCTATCATGCCAATTTTTCAAACCCGATAGATCTCTTGTCATAGCCTAACATCTTACGCCCATCTTGAATCTATTTATATACGAAATACGGAAATCATAATTTTTCTTGTTGCTTTGACAGTTCAAGGCATTATTCTTAGCTCAATCTGCAAAGTTATCCCCAAAAAAACTGAGAGATCTGTTACCATAGCCTAGCATCTTGCTCCCATCTTGAATCTGTTTATATATCCGTAAAATGTTGATTTGATGGTCAAATTCAAAATGGCGGCTATATGGAATCGTCTTAAACTCATGATATTTCATGTTTCTCTCACAGTTCAAGGCTTTATTTTTGAGCTTATTGTGCAAATTTATGAAAACTAAGATATCTCTTACCATAGCCTAACATATTACGCCCGTCATCAATTATATATTATATAGTTATATATACATAAGATATTGATGTGATGGTCAAATGCAAAATGGCGGCCATATGGGGTCATCTGAAAATCATACTTTATCTTGTTGCTCTTGGAGTTCAAAGCTTTATTCTTAGCTCATTGTGCAAATTAATCAAAAGCTAAGAGGTCTCCTGCCATAGCGTTAGCACCTTACTCTCGGCTAGTATCTATTTATATATCCTAAGATGTTGATTAGATGGTCAAATTTAAAATGGCAGCCATATGGGATCGTCTTAAAATCATGATATTTCATGTTTCTTTCACAGTTCAAGGCTTTATTCTTAGCTTATTGTGCAACTTTATGAAAACTGAGATATCTCATACCATAGCCTAACATCAATACGCCCGTCTTCAATCTAGTAAAATATGCATAAGATATTGATGTGATGGTCAAATGCAAAATGGCGGCCATATGATGTCACCTGAAAATCATACTTTTTCTTGTTGCTCTTACAGTTCAAAGCTTTATTCTTAGCTCATTGTGCAAATTTACCAAACACTGAGAGATCTCTTACCATTGCCTAGCATCTTATACCCGTCTTGAGTCTATTTATATATCCCAAAGATCTTGATTTGATGGTCAAATGTAAAATGGTCGCCATATGGGGTCATCTGAAAATCATATTTTTTCTTGTTGCTCAGAGTTCAAAGCTTTATTCCTAGCTCATTGTGTTAATTGATCAAAACTGAGAGATCTGTATGCATAATCTAATATATTACAACCATCTTCAATCTATTTACATATCCCTAAGATCAAGCTTTGATGGTCAAATTCAAAAAGGGCGGCCATATGAGGAACATCTGAAAATCACACTTCTTCAAATTGCTCGTGTAGTTCAAAGCATCATTCTAGCTTATCATGCCAATTTTTCAAACCCGATAGATCTCTTGTCATAGCCTAACATCTTACGCCCATCTTGAATCTATTTATATACGAAATACGGAAATCATAATTTTTCTTGTTGCTCTTACAGTTCAAGGCATTATTCTTAGCTCAATCTGCAAATTTATCCCCAAAAAACAGAGATCTGTTACCATAGCCTAGCATCTTGCTCCCATCTTGAATCTGTTTATATATCCGTAAAATGTTGATTAGATGGTCAAATTCAAAATGGGGGCTATATGGAATCGTCTTAAAATCATGATATTTCATGTTTGTCTCACAGTTCAAGGCTTTATTTTTGAGCTTATTGTGCAAATTTATGAAAACTAAGATATCTCTTACCATAGCCTAACATCTTACGCCCGTCTTCAATCTAGTTATATTTACATAAGATATTGATGTGATGGTCAAATGCAAAATGGCGGCCATATGGGGTCATCTGAAAATCATATTTTTTCTTGTTGCTCTTGAAGTTCAAAGCCTTATTCTTAGCTCAATGTGCAAAATTTTCCAACCCGATAGATCTTTTACCACAGCCTAACATCTTGCGCCCATCTTGAATCTATTTATTTATCCCTAAGATCCACATTTGATGGTCAAATGCAAAATGGCGGCCCTATGGGGGCATCTGAAAATCATACTTTATCTTGTTGCTCTTGGAGTTCAAAGCTTTATTCTTAGCTCATTGTGCAAATTAATCAAAAGCTAAGAGGTCTCCTGCCACAGCGTTAGCACCTTACTCCTGTCTAGAATATATTTATATATCCTAAGGTGTTGATTAAATGGTCAAATTTCAAATGGCGGCCATATGGGATCGTCTTAAAATCATGATATTTCATGTTTCTCTCACAGTTCAAGGCTTTAGTCTTAGCTTATTGTGCAAATTTATGAAAACTAAAAATATCTCTTACCATAGCCTAACATCTTGCGCCCGTCTTCAATCTATATACATAAGATATTGATTTTCTGGTCAAATGCAAAATGGCGGCCATATGGGATCATCTGAAAATCATACTGTTTCTTGTTGCTCTTACAGTTCAAAGCTTTATTCTTAGCTCATTGCGCAAATTTACCAAAAACTGAGAGATCTCTTACCATTGTCTAGCATCTTACACCCGTCTTCAGTCTATTTATATATCCCAAAGATCTTGATTTGATGGTCAAATGCAAAATGGCCGCCATATGGGGTCATCTTAAATCATACTTTTTCTTGTTGCTCCTATAGTTCAAGGGATTATTCTTAGTTCATTGTGCAAATTCATTAAAACTGAGGGATCTTTTAGCATAACCTAACATCTCTCGCTTATTCTGAAGCTATTCACATATCCCTATGATCAAAACTTGATAGTCAAATTTAAAATAGCAGCCATTTAGATTCATATGAAATTTTTTTAATATTGCTTGTACAGTTCAAGGCATTATTCCTAGCTCGTTGTGCAAATTTATCAAACTGATAGCCATAACGTCTTACACCCGAATTGAATCTATTTATATGCCCTTAAACTCTTGATTCGATAGACAAATTCAAAATAGCGGCTGTATTGGATAGGAAAATAAAGCGTAAAGAAGGTCACATTGACCTTGGAAATTTGCATAAAACCTTTTCCGGTCACGTGACTTTTCACCCTTGCACATGCGCACGGTACCGGATAAAATGGTGCGCAGGGGTTAAAGGTCTCTTCCAGTCACGTGCCCGAAACCGGAAATTACGTCACAAAGGTCATACCCAAATTTCCAATGCCAATGTGACTTTTTCATGCTTTCAAATGGTCAAGGTCACTTTTGGTTTCGGTCATGGCATGCTGCGCAAGGATTAAAGGTCACTTTCAGTCACTTAACCGGAACCGAAAGTGACGTCACAAAGGTCATATGCAAATATCCAAAGTCAATGGGACTGTATTTTCGATTTCAAAGGACCAAGAGACGTCTATGCGCCCTCTCGGAACCTGACGTTTAGAACCAGCAAGAGTCACCTGACCCTAAATGCGTCCAAAGAGCCTCTTCAGTTACTTCAATGTCAATTGACATCTCCATGAATGCCCGGATATCCAGGCCTTGAGACATGAGGATTTTACCTTTTGAGTTGCGTGGACCCATGATTCCATTCTAGGGTAATGTGGAGCGCGGGCATAAGGCTGCGCATGCGCCACCGGAAGAGGAATCCATTGCGGAGAACCAGTGGGGCTAGAATCATGGAGATTTCACCGAGTTGCCTTCACCAAGGCTTCCGCCCTAGGATACTGTGGTGTGAGGGCATAGGACTGCGCATGCGCAACCGGGAAGGGAATCTTGTCCAGAGATTTATTGGAGATAGAAACATTGGGATTTCACCCAATGAGTCGCTTGGACCTTGGCTTCCGCTCTAGGTAATGTGGGATGAAGAAATAGGGCTGCGTATACGCAGCCGCAAATGGAGCACTGTAAGGAGAACCAATGGCGCTAGAGACAAGGGGATTTCACTTAATTGAGTCGCCCGGAACCAGGTTTTTGCCTTAGGGTAATATGGGGTGAGGGCAAAGGGCTGCGCAATAGCAACGGGAACTGAAATACTGTACGGAGAACAGTGGGGTTAGAGACATAGAGATTTCACCAAATGAGTCGCCTGAACCGAGGGTCCAGCCTAAGGCCGTGTGGTGTGAGGGTATAGGACTGCGCATTCTCAGTCGGAAGTGGAATCTTGCACAGAGAACCAATGGTCCCTTCGACATGGGGATTACACCAAATGAGTTGCATGGACCCAGCCTTTCGCACTAGGGCAGTACGGGGTGAAGAATCCTATACGGACAATCAATGGGGCTAGAGACATGGGTATTTCACTAAATGAGTCGCTTGGACCCGGGCAAGTGTCAAACGACACTTCCGCTCACGCGACTGGAGCCGGAACATTCCCGTGAAGTCATTACCGGGCATTACATGAAATTACCGGAAATTGATCAATATTGACCTTTTGAACCATTCGTTGTCCAAATAAGCCGTATGATGTGTCAAAATGATGACCGGATATCCAGGCTTCGAGACATGGGGATTTCACTGTGCCACCGAAAGAGGAATCCAGTACGGAGAACCAGTGGGGCTAGAATCGTAGAGATTTCACCGAGTTGCCTTGACCCAGGCTTCCGCCCTAGGATAGTTAAGTGTGAGGGTACAGGACTGCGCATGCACAACCGGAAAGGAAATCCTGTCGGAGATCTATTGGAGATAGAAACATTGGGATTTCACCCAATGAGTCGCCTGGACCCAGGCTTCCGCTCTACGTAATGTGGGGTGAGGAAATAGGGTTGCGTATGCGCAACCAGAAGTGGAATTCTCTAAGCAGAACCAATGGCGCTAGCGACAAGGGAATTTCCCCTAATTGAGTCGCACGAAACCAGAATTTCGCCATGGGGTAATATGGGGTGAGGGCATAGGGCTGCTCATTGGCAACAGGAACTGAAAGTCTGTACGGAGAAACAATGGGGTTAGAAACATGGGGATTTCACCAAATGAATCACCTCCACCCAGGGTTCACCCCAGGGCCGTGCGGTGTGAGGTTATAAGGACGCGCATTCGCAGCCGAAAATGGAATCCTGCACAAAGAACCAATGGGCCCTTCGACATGCGGATTTCTCTAAATGAGTCGCCTGGACTCAGCATTTTGGACTAGGGCAATATGGGTTGAGGAATCCTATATGGGCAATCAATGGAACGAGAGAGATAGGTATTTCACAAAATGAGTCGCTTCGATCCGGGCAAGGCTCAAGGGACACTTCCCCTCACGTGACTGGAGTCGGAACATTTCCGTGACGTCATCAATTCGGTAGCCAACAAGACTCATCAACATCTGGGCTAATTAAAATTGAACTTTTGAGCCATTCATTGTCCAAATGAGATGCATGAGGTGTCATATTGATGACTCGTCTGGTTCTTATTGGAATTGTTGTAATTATGCCCATGCGCAGTCGAAAAAAGTGCATTCAAAGTTGGTGGTTTCGAGGTCTAGGTGGACCATGTTGGGTTTCAATATGTCGTGCAAAATAGTGTCATGGTAGTAGTTTTTTTAAACCACAACAGCCCGTACCATAAAGAGAAATTGTGCTTACTGAGAAGTTCTCTTTCGCGAAGAATGGTTTGCTGAAAAAGTGACGTTGTATGATTTAAGAGCGTTTTCTCACTGTTTATGGAGAATCCATTGGACTGACGTACTGTCCGGTAGATGTCGAGTGGTACCGGTATACAAAAGAGTGGTGGTCTGGTCTCTTCCCCGCATTCCAGGTAAACGGTCCTCTAACTTTTGGGGTTATACACGCTCATCACCCGTGTTGCCCTCAATTTGCAACATCACCTCTGGATATTGCAACGGTGGTCGGACACCCGCCTTGGACATTCTCGTCGTCTACATGGTCTTTACCCGCACTTCAAACTCTATTCATTTCACTCCAACTTTTACTCTTGATCCTTCCTCGTCAAAAGTTTGTGCTGGAATCAAGCTTTTAATCCAGACCAAACCATGTATTTGGTCTGTGTTGTGATTTGACTGGCTCTCTAGTTTACGGCAGCGCTCTCATGCATTGGTTTGTTTGCTGGGGCATTGATTGGCTCCATTTGACCCCATCCTGGGCCATTGTTGACTACTTTCCCAGACGGCTGATTGGCTGACCTATACCAGCTTGGTTAAAATTGGAATCCCACATTTATGCTAAAGATTGAGGCATTTATAGACACTTGTTTGTGCTCCTATCCTATTGCACAGAAAACACACAAGAGAGGATTTTTGGTGAGATCCCATTTGTTTTCATCCAAACAGCAACGTGAGAACAATCACGTGAGAAAGGAAGCCCAGAACGGGGTTTCTACAATGGAATGGATGATCTTAAGACTACGACGGTACTTGTACATTGAAATGATCTGCGGCCCGGCCGTACACCAGTACATCTCGATCTTCGGCCTGGGGTAATCGTCAAACATCTGTACGATATGGTCCAGCCCCGTCCTCGGCAACGATGGTAGGGATACAAGCAATCAGAGGATGCTAGGTCCCCCGCTGAAATGGCAGCAATATTTTTTAGCATTGTTGGTCTCAGGGGATATACATGAGGGAGACAGCTGCTGCTTCATAGGCGTTGGATGTGGAAGGGTCTTTCTGCCTTCCCAGGTTTTTAAGATCAACTCAGAACGGTTGACTGAAAGTTGATTGCTTCTGTAATATAGTTTCAATGCAGTGAAGCATGAAAATTATGTAACCGAGAAGCAACCCCAAGTGACATCTCAAGGCATTATCTGCAAACCAAATTTGACGAGAAGCTGAAGGCATCCTCAACCTACTGCCCGGAAACCAAACTTTAAATTTGCCACCAGGTGTTGCCACCTGTAGGTGCAAGTGGGCGAAACGCAATCCCAAGCATCATCTCATGGCATGGTACATGTATTAGCCTATAGTATTGCACCCTTCTACGGAGGGCCAATGATCGACTGATGCTGCAACATTTTCCCAGTTAGACGACAGATTTTGAAATAAAAAACGATGCCGCGCTATGTCATCAGTCAACTGAGACAGTCACGCTGTTGTGTATGAAGATTGGAGTGGCTCCTATAAATAGTGATCTGATGAAAATGCTCGTATTAGTTTAAAATTTAAAATGGGGGGGGTCAAATGACCATTCACTGAAGGGGAGACAGATGGAACAGTACGCTGACACTGTCTGTTAATTATAAATATCCTGATTTAACAGAGAGTTATACAGTCTAGGTACATGTATCAGCATACGAACTTTGGGAAGAATCTGAAGAGGGGTCTTCAAGTTATTGCCCGGAAACCAAATTTAGATTTATAGACACAAGACGTGTGCGAAACAATCCCAAACGACATCGTTGGGCATATAAATACAATATTGAGAAGATTCCGTTGCCAATTATTGCCAGAACAATTTTCAGACTTGTCCACCAGGTGTTGATACCAGTGGGCCTATGAAGAAGCAGGCGAACTACAACCCAGGGGATATATTCTGGCATGGTATCTGCATACCAAATTGGAGAAGAATCCTATGAACGAAATCAAATTTAGATTTTGACATGAGAACGTGGCTACCTGTAGGCGCAGGTGAGCAAAGCGCAATCTCAATTGACATCTTATGTCACGTTATTACCCGAAGAAAAATTTAGGATTTTGCCATCAGGTGGCACCACCTGTAAGTGCAAATGAGTGAAAGGCAATCCCATGCACCATTTCCTGGAATGGTACATGCATGCTTACTTTGAGAAGAATGCATGCAGTTCTCAAGTTATTGGCCAAGAACAAATTCTAGATTTTGTCATCAGGTGGCATCACCTTCTAAGCAGAAGTGGATCCCAAGCAACATCTCCTGGCAAGGTACAATGTATATGCATGCCTAATTTGGGTCCAAGAATTCGATGAGCAGCTCTCAAGTTATTGCAGAGAAACCAAATTTCGAGTGACATTTCAAAGCGTTTCAAAATTGAGGAAAAGGAAAACATAAAGGAAACATTCATTATTTGTGAAGAAAGTAAAAACATAAAACTTAGGAAAAACATCATTAACATGGCCCCATAGGATACCTTGAGAGAAGGTACCAACATACCAAATTTAAAGAATCCGTTTCGGTCCGACGTGCAGTTACTGTCCGGAAATGCAATTTTACCCAACCAAGATCTTGAGGCAAGATTCCTTGACATTGGAAATAGAAAATGTTAACTTGGCCGACCGGTGGCACCACCTATGGTCTGATCGACAAGAAAAACAATCCCAAGCGAAACCTTCAGGTAAGGTACATGTTAGAAAAAATTCAGTCACGGTTTAAAAAGTTATTGTCCTGAAATATAATTAAAATTGGCCTCCAGGTGGCACCACCTATATGTGGATCAGCATGAAAAACAATGCCAAACGAGAAATTGAGGTGAGGTACCTACACACCAAATTTGAAATGAATCCGTCAAGGTTTTCAAAAGTTATTGTCTGGAAACACTTTACTTAGCTTTCAGGTGGTGCCCCTTGTATACGAATCAACACGAAATATATTCTCAAGCCAGATCTTGAGGCAAGGTGCCCACACACCAAATTTCAAAGAATCCTGAAGGTTTTCAAAAGTTATTATCTGGAGATGCAATTTTAACTTGTCCCCCAGGTGGCGCGACCCAGAGGTGGATTGGCATGAAAACCAATTCCAAGCAAGATCTATAGACAATGGATCCACTTACCTATACAATTTGAAGCTGCACATTTGAAAACCCCTCGGCTCTGGGCACCAGCCATTCATAATGTATTCAATTTGAACTAAGATGTCAGGAACACCAAGCAGTAAAATGAGAAAGGTTATCAAAAAATTTCAATTAGAAATGACCCCTAAGGTTTCCATCCAATCAAAGAAACCGGTATTCATTCCACAAATCTCTTGATGCATCGATAATATATACCAAATTTTATATTGAGCATTTGAATAGTGTCAGAGATAGAAATCATTAATGATTTTGCATAAATTAAAGATGGCTGCCCATCCTTCCCGCCACTCAGAGGAACTAATGTGGTTATTCATTAATGCAAGTCTCTTCATACATCGATGCTGTAAACCAAGTTTCGTATAGAACACTTAAAAGGTCAGAGATAAACATCATTAAAGATTTTGAATAAATTAAAGATGGCCGCCAACATTTCCGCCCAATCAGAGAAACCAGATCTGTCATTCATCGTAAGTCTCTTGATGCATCAATGATGTATACCAAATTTTACATTGAGCAGTTCAGCGGAATCAGAGATAGAGATCATTAATGATTTTGCATAAATTAAAGATGGCCACCAAGGTTTTCGGTCAATCAGGTTCCGATTCAAAGTATCTGGATTTATCGATGATGTATGCCAACTTTCATATAAAACAATTGAATGGTAATCGAGATATGTATCATTATCGATTTCGCATAAATTAAAGATGACCTCCAGCGTTTCCAGCTAATCAGAAAAGCATGTTTGGTAATTCGTTGAAAGTTGCTTGATGTATCGATGATGTATATCAAATTTTGTATTGAACAGCTGAATGGTTTCCGAGATCTGGACCATTATCCATTTTGCATAAAATTAAAGATGGCCGCCAAGGGTTCTACCCAATCAGGTCCCAATTCAATAGGCTTCTAGTCCTTGACTAGGTAAATATAAGCATACCAAATTTGGAATTCATCAGGGGAACGGTTTCCGGCTATCCCGCTCACGAACGGACAGACGGGCGTACAAGACGATGACAATACCCCATGGCCAAAATTGGCCGAGGGGTAGAACATGGGTCTGTGCCTAATAAATTGAAGTCTTTTGGGGTTGCAATTCATTGACGGTGGCAGAATTATACCAATATTGCAGACTACACACAAATTTCAACTTTCTGCCGAGATGTATTGGAGATATATATGTTCAAACAAAATATATGAAGGTCGGGCGGGGGCTAGGTTGGGAGATAGAGTGTGCGGTTCGGCACCCTGGGGGTCTGGACATGCTCTCCTTGAGGGTAGTGGTGGTGTTCCGACATGAAAGTCATAGAAAGCTCTCAGTACATGAACAACCGCACTGACAATTGTTTGCCATCATCTGTCAGTCTGAAGATCAGCAAGGATGAATTCAGTTCAATTCAGGAAATTGATCATATGCACAGTGTGCACCCGAACTTTAGGAACTCAGATGTAATTAATGTGTGGTAAGTTACATGTGTGGATACAAATGGTTCATGCAGAAGCTTTAGGGTAAATCATATGATGTGAAATGCAATTATTCGATAGCAAAATTGAAGGAAATATTGTCCTTCGTTTAAGATGACACGAAATTCAAAAGCAGCGGCTGAGCCAATGTCTTATCGCAAGGAATGAGTACATGCCGAATTTCGTGAGAATGCGACAAAGCATTTGGAAGTTATCGCTTGTAAAGAATTCCAACTGACATCCCCGGACACAATGAACCAAGATCCATTTTGACCCAGTGGCGCCACCTTTAGACAGATGTTGCTGAAATGCAATTCGGACTGGCGTCTTGTCGCAAGGAATGCGTATGCCAAATTTCGGAAGAATACAAGCGTTAGGAAGTTATCGCTTCGAACAGACATGCACTGACGTACACGGACATCCACGGACACAAAGAAGCAAGGACCAGTGGCGCCATCTTCAGGCTGATGTTGCTGAAATGCAATACGGACTGGCGTCTTGTCGCAAGGAATGCGTATTCCGAATTTCGAAAGAATCCAACTAAGCATTGGGAAGTTATCGCTTCCAACAGACATGCACCGACGTTCACGGACACAAAGAAGCAAGAACCAGGGGCGTCACCTCCAGGCAGATGTTGCTGAAATGCAATACAGACTGGTGTATTGTCGCAAGGAATGTGTATTCCGAATTTCGGAAGAATCCAACAAAGCGTTAGGAAGTTATCGCTTCGAACAGACATACACGGACGTACACGGACACAAAGAAGCAAGAACCAGTGGCGCCACTTTCAGGCAGATGTTGCTGAAATGCAATACGGCGAGCGTCTTGTCGCAAGGAATGCGTATTCCGAATTTCGGAAGAATCCACCAAAGTGTTAGGAAGTTATCGCTTCGAACAGACATGCACGGACGTACACGGACATTCACGGACATCCACGGACACAAAGAAGCAAGAACCATTTTAAAGCCCCCGGCCGCCTTGCGGCGGCGGACAAAAACATACAGTATTGGCAGCACAAGCTATATACTGTTCAGGCCTTGCAAAGCTGGACTACTCCAACGCCACATCTCTGTGCCTTTGTCCGTGAAGGTCATCCAGTCGGAAGAATGAGAGGCTGGCCATACGGGTCAAAGTATTCTCCCTGTTGTTTGTCATGTACACGGCCACACAATGTCGACAGGTTCAATCCATCGAGTCTGTGTTGAGGACGTATGCGGCAGGATACACGCGAACCAGCGGGAACACGTCCCGGGCGTACACCCCTTGAAAGATAGTTCGTGTCCATGGGTCATTCTCCAGCACGGTGGTAGTCAGGTCTGTATCCATGCCAGGTGACAAAATCACACAAGAGGTTGTGCGTCTTGTCAACTTGAATGATGTCAAACACGGCGTAGCATATCACATTGATAGTACTCCGGAGGGCAAATTGGCTATCTAACCGTGAGTTGCCTTGCTTGACGAGGTTCAAATGTTGGTCGTTCTATATGGTGGGGGTCAAATCGAAACAGAATAGCGTGTATCCGTTAGCGTACATGTAGTCCTCGTAACTGATCATATTTCTTTCATCCGGGTTGATTTAACCTGTCGCTGTAAACAGACTCTGATAGGCTCGAATGAACTTCAGCTTTAAGGTAGTGGCTGGGACCGGCTGTTCATCCACATGCAGCACCAAAAACAGTCAATGCTGAAATGTTTTAAATTCAAAAGAATTCACCAGGCAGGCTCCGCTGAAACTGGTACTTTTCATACAGGCCAGAATCAATCCCTTGGCAGCTCCCCTATGATCAAGTTTTCTTTTTTGGTGCTCGTATTCCCCGCCGGTACGGAGAACACTTTGGTTTGCACACGTCGGATAGGGTACTGGGCAGGTTTTCTCTCCAAGGCTTTGAAGTGCCAACATTACACGGCTGCATTCGGGTTCACTTTTCGGACATACAGGACTGCATCTTAAATACAGATCTTATAGTCAGCTGTGTGCCCCTCTACGTTAGTGGTCGTCAAGGCGAAGGTGAGGGCGGCCGCATCAGTTGGATTTTGATGAAGATCTTGCATGAAGAGATCGGGGTTCAGACCACCGATGAGATCGACCGGGCTGTCGTTCGCTGCAAAGCCCTTCCATTTGTTCCATACGGTATTGCTATTCTACATGCCCATGTAATGGGCTGTGTGTCCCAGTAGAATAACAAGGCTGTCTCCCGGCCGCACAGCGGCACTTCGATGTAGGCCCAGTAAGTTTGAATCTCAGTGAAATGTCCACCTGCTGAAACATAAGGCGAAGCAAGAGATTCGTCGGGTCGACCGTCGCATTGACGTCAATTTTGGACCCATCCTCATTGACGATCTTGGTTTCAACATACAAGTAAATATGGGCAAATCCACATAGGCCGTATACTCATTGCTGATGGTGAACTCGTTGGGCCCTGTTTCATTGATCCTGGAGGGCCACTCACAGTCACTATTAATCATTGGTCTGCGTAGACGAGACGGTCCACAAATCAAATCCACTGCTGATAGGACTCTGAGTGGATAAAGGACATATTTACGCAAAGACACAGCGGGGATTTCGATGTGCGTCCTCGATAGACCAGTCGTCGTCTGGTGCGCAGTCTCGGTGGTGTAGGTCTTTTATTCCCTCGGTTCGTTGTGCTTTGGCGACTAAGACACATTCTTTGACCAGATGCTTCCATTTTGACGATGCTACCGAGACGCGATATCGCCGACAGTGTGACCATCCATCACATTTGAATATAAATGGTCTTCTCCTGAATCCGACCGTGTCCGACATTGTTATTCGTCTCCAGCTGAAACGCACGGCCAGTTTGGTCTAGAGGATCACCAGGAACTTCTGGTTCCGGTCGGGATTCGCACAAGGGAAGATAATTATTCCTTCCAGACTCGTGCTCTTGATGTGGTTAAGCAACGCCTGGATGAATATTTCAGCTACGTGACATAATGGGATAAGGCGTTGTTGGAAAACACCGTAACCGAGCTACTACTGGATAGTGTGAGGTAAAACATGACTATTAAGCTTTCCTGTTGTCCTGTTGGTTTTGAGTATTCTCAGGCCTTATGGGCTTGTTCCCAGCGTCGGAGACTTGCTACGTGTCGCTGCTCTCGAGCGATGGGGCGTCATGGCCAGCGGTGGTGTTTTAATGTGTGTGGAATATTTTCGTAAGGATCGTATCCGTTGTGGTGGTTTGGGTGGTGACTCCGGTTCCCACTCGACTTCCCAGGCCCGTGGGGTTCGAGTCTGTCGTTGTGACTTGCGAAGTGAGTGAACAAGAGCTACTGTTGTACGTCCCGCTGCATCCAGGCCCAGCGCTGATGGTTCCGCTGCAATTCTTGTGGAACATGAATCTTTCAAGTCTCGGGCAAACAGCTCGCATCCTTGTTGATCCATTCGTGACCTGCGTTGACGCATCCAGTTATTCACTAAATCAGTCATGTGGGTACCGTGGACCACCTGGTCCTGTACCAACATTTCGACTTTATCGTTCAAGGTCATGCTATCATTGTCTTTCCCCAACTGTAATACAAGGCCACATTGGTTCTTGACCGACGCGGATACACTCCTTAAGACTTCGTCTTCGGCTCACTGTGGGGCTATGTATAGTACACCTGGCAACGGCGGCTGTGGAACCAGTAGTGCTGTATGCACGCGTTTTGCTGGCTGTGAGATTGACGCTGGGTTTGGATCAGAGGTCTTGTATTGCCCTATGAACTTGATGTACCGCCGAAGCGTCTGATTGTTCGGTTGTACTTTCTCACTATCGCTTAACTCGGATCGTTGTAGAATCTGATGCATCCCTTGATTGAGTGCGTTCATCGTCTTCACCGTAGGAGATTACCGAGTTTGAAACAGGCGTGGTTCAATGAAGACTATTTTCTTTTTCATTTTCTTCGGTTTGTTGTCAACCGAAGAGTCCATCAAGTACAGGGCCCAGCACGAAACCAGTCAACGGGGCTAAAATGGCCCCGAGATAGCCACCTTGTAAGATCGTTGTTCTCCTGTGCTTGCGGGACTCACTTTCGTACCTGCATCTGGAACGTGCTTTCGTGTACGGGCAGATATCCTGCACAACTATCCCGCAATCGCGCACTTTTATCTTTTGTGGGCTACTTCCTGAATATTCTACTACTTCAGAGATATGATGGTGTGTTTTATTTTTGTTTTATTATTATCATCAAGCACACACACCCCAGCTGGGGAAGCCAATGCGCTGTAATAACGGAATTTACTGTTTTTTTCTATAAATTTTACAAAATCGTTCGAATAATATTCCGAGGGTTGTCCTAAGGAACCGAAAAATGTTTCTCGCTGATTGCAGAAATAAAACACCACCCAATGTTCCCCCGGGAGACTTGCCACGTCGGTGTTCACGATATAAGCCGCTGGTGTTCGTCCCACGTGGTTTGGAATTTTGTTAGCCGGGTACAGGCCGCGTACGCAAGCGTCCAGCGTACTGTCGGTGTGAATGAAACAACGAAGTTCGTCCGTATTCATGGTGTAATGGAGACGATGTTGCGACACTTATCCACCTCGAACCAGATTCGGCATAGCCGATGCAGCTCACGTTTTCGGGCAATGGTTCCTCGAAGGTCGCTTCTAGACGTACGTTGCCTTGTCTTAGGAGCTGAAGGTGGTCGAGGTTAAAGGCGTAGAGGGTAGAGCCGTTGTGATAATCGAAATAGGCTATAGCATTACAAAAGATATTTCCGGTACGTCCTATGCTATCGAACAAGCTCAGATAAGCCGATGTGAATGAACTCTTCTCCGAGGAGGAGATATACCACGTTCTCAGGAAGTGATCGGGAGTCGTTACGCCGTCAATATTCACCGAGAGACTGGACAGTTTGAAGTGCTGAATGTTTATGGGGTTCTTTTTATAATCCCCCTCCGCGACGTTGAACGATACGAATCCTATCACCAGACTGCTGGGGTATACGAATAAAAGCATATTATCCAAGCGGAAGAGGGTCTGTTCCGTGGCTAAGGAAGCCGTTTTGGAATCTGTTCTCACGTACGGATAATTGGCGGGTGCATTTTTCAAAGGCTTGGCGTGTGCCAATATCATACTGGGGTTTACTCGAACTTTCTGGACTTGTAGGCTAATGTTTTGTATCACCAGTTTATACGCCGGATTTTCTTCGCTCGACATCACGAAGAACTGCGGTGGGGAGCGATGCATTTTGATGTGTACATTCAAAACTGTTCAGCAAGTAGCGCTGCTGTTTGAAAATGTCTTGCTAAAATTTCCTTCCATTTCGAATACATTACTCTCCGCGATGAATTTCTTTCTCTGTGTAAGTCCGACATTTCCACCTGTTGCGGGATCCGTGGTATCCAAATTAATACCTTCGTTGGCTACATACAGTTAAGGGAATAGCTGGGTGATTTTAGCGTCTTCATCGACTTAGCGTTTGAATGTACGTTTTATACGGGTAGCTGTTGTCCATGATCGTCATGATCTTACCCTACATGGAGACGTCTATCTGAGACCACATACTTTGAAGGAGTAAATTGATAGGGCCGCATTTTTCGTCCTTGATCAACGGGGTGCCATATATGTGGGTTATATTAGCCTTAACGTAGAATCTGCAGGATTTCAAGCCAACGTAATCCGAGCCTTGGCCGGATATCAGGAAGTCGACGGATGCATCTTCGGAGATCTGAGAAGACGATCGAACGTCGATAACAAAGCGACTTTCAACGGCTCTTTGCGTGGGGAAAAATCAGAACGGCGATAATTCGCTAGGTTGACCTTCGGTGAACCCCTTGTCGGTGAGGAGTGCCATGTTATAACTGGACGATCCGCGCTCTTCGTTGATTGGCGGGTGAACTGACGGTAGGGAGAGAACGCTTCCTATTTATGACTTCCTGTTGATGTGTTCTCCAGGCTTTTGACTTGGATTGTTCTACGACTTCTTGATAGGGGGCCCCGTTTTGCCACCGAGTTCTCCTACTTTCTGTTTCTTAGAATACGTCAAGGGTTTAAAGACAGACTTTGCCTCGTTTCGTTGAAATCTGATCCATTTATTCACATCGGGCATGTCTTAATGGACGACGGCTGAATTATGAATGACGGACTAGACGCTTGTAATGGTCAACGATCTCTCTGTCATAGTTATTCATCATGTGAGTCTCTCACGAAATCTTCAATCTTCGCTTCTGTAAAAAAATCATATCTGAAAGAAGCACGTCTTGCTTCTCCTGTTGATCTGTTACTGATTATGTAACACTCGTATGTCCCAATTAGTTTTTCCTACGAAGTAGGCTACCATCTGCAAATTGTCCAGTAGTCAGTGAGTGAGTGAGTGAGTGAGTGAGTGAGTGAGTCCATCCGAATCCTTCCGACGCCAAAATAAGGAGAACCGTTGACATTAGAACCTTGATTTGTGCATGGATGTGTATTAGGGGACTGATACCAGCAAGTTCTGAGCTGACCTACTTTTGATGAAAATTTCTGGTGATTTTTAATGAAAATCAGTGGTGATTCTGACTTGGACTGTGCCCATTCTAATATAGGCAGGATTTCAACTTGGGGCGGGAGGATTTCCAAGAGTTCAGTGCGCGTCGGAGTCCCAACGCCTAACCTACTTCGTAGGTCCTGTGACGTTAGTCACACTGCCATGTTAAATATCTGCAATTATACATTTTCTGCCTTTAAAATAAACTAAAGTTCCTATTTGCAGGGTATCCATTCTATTTGTTTATTCGATTGCATAGGCAGACGAGACTTTGTCCGGCTATTTATCACCCGGCCTGTGAAATGGATTCTCCCGAGTGAACATCTGTGCGTGTCAATATCACGGGTGTAGATTTTATACGCCACAAAGTCCTTAACCGTGCTAAATCATCTAATAATTGCACGGTTATCAGTGTGTAATAGGTGTAAGTGTTATAGAATGTGACGTTACGCTCAGGTCTTCCCCAACTCCTTGTCAGACAGGGGAGGCCAGTCTAATGGAAATTTCTGGTTCGTAATCTCATACAGTTATCACTGAATATGTTTATGGCCGGCCCAGCTATTTATGAACAATAATCAGTTATATTTAGATCTAAACGGATTCACAAGTTGCAAAACTATAAACATCTGCAATAGCGGTAAATGTGTCTGACCAGGTTGTAGTGACGAAACATTGAAGAATAACTGTAACTGCTGTAAACAGGTTTTACGTTATTATTTTTTCTTATCATTACAGTTTTTATCTTTCCGCTGCCCTCAGACGAAATAAACTCTCGTATAGAAATATTGTAACAATTATTTTTTTGCTCAGCTGGATCTATTGAACAAGTGGTGTGACTGTGTGTGTGTGGAGTTGTGTGTTTGCAATTCTATTAGCATTTATATTAACATATTAAGCGAAAATTTGCGTTAGCGGCTCGCTCTCGTTATTTTATGATGGCCGAAAAGGGACATCGCTGTATTGTGTTATGAATAACACGAAGGCAGGATGTGAAGTCAGGATGCGAAGGACGAAGGCAGGATGCGAAGCGCGAATTCAGGATGCGAAATCAAAACATGAAGCGCGAAGTCAGGATGCGAAGTCGCGAAGGCAGGATGCGAAGTGGCGAAGCCAGGATGTGAAGCGCAAAGTCAGCATGCGAAATTAAAGCAAAACAATGCAAAGACTTGAAGCGAAGCGCGAAGTCATGATGCGAAGCGTGAAGTCAGGATGCGAAGTGGCGAAGTCAGGATGCGAAGTGGCGATGGCAGCATGCGAAGTGGCGAAGGGAGGATGCGAAGCGCGAAGTCACCTCACCTGATTTCGCCACTTCGCCTCCTGCCTTCGCGACTTCGCATCCTTCCTTCTCCACTTCGCATTCTGACTTCGCGCTTCGCATCCTGCCTTCGCATCCTGCCTTCCCAACTTCGCATCCTGCATTCGCATTCTGACTTCGCATCCTGACTTCGCGCTTCGCATCCTGGCTCCACCTCTTCGCATCCTGACTTCGCGCTTCATGTTTTGATTTCGCAAACTGACTTCACGCTTCGCTTCCTGCCTTGGTCCTTTGCATCCTGCCTTCGTGTGTCGGTCCAGAATCATTAACTCAATACAGCGATGTCCCTTCTCGGCCATCATATTATTTCACGTTACTATTAGTCCAGTCAAATTGAGGTTTGACCCACCACAAATTGCAACAGAATTGTTTTAGCTGCAGTGCATTTCCGAAAGGTGTCTAGAATAACATACTAAAAGTCTACAAACAGATATGCATGGGAAATATATTAAATTTCAGGTTGAAATTTGGGGTATTTTTCGCGAAATTTCATTGTTTACCTGTCTCTTGCTCCTATAAGAAAACCTTGTACTTGGTACTAAGCGTGAAAGAAATGGGCCATTACTTACACTCATTCCATTCGTTATCATATCAAGGTTATACTCAGCCTAAAATAATACCCTTGCACGAAAATAGTTATGGAGAAATTCAAAATGGCGGATGTGTGGGGTCATTCTAAATCTGAACTTTTTACCATTTTCATGACAGTCCAGGTTATCTATCTGGTTTTTTTTTTAGCTAGACCCAAAACAAATTGCAACAGAATTTTTTTCACTGGTATATATTTCTAATAGGTTCCCAGAACAACATACTTAAAGTCTACCAAAATCTATTTGGTGGAGATACGACTTTTTTTGAAAACAAGATGCCCCATTTTATAATACATAATAGGCTATTATGCCTCATATAAGCAAGGTAGAATATTGTTTTTCCCGTGAATAAGGACAGTTTATCACACAGAAATCCAATTAATGCATGACCCAGGGTACAGTATGCCATGGTGGTGAAAACATGTGTCTTCCCGGTGGATTTGCTCATAAGCGTAGATAGCAAACTGATAGTTCAGCATCAGGCTATATGAATTATACATGGTAATATTCAGTCAGTTAACATTTTTGCCATTAGCATAATCATCTGAAAGAGGAATTCTCTCCCAAAATAAATGAAATGACAAACTGTGATATATTTTCCTTCAGCCGATAACTGTCACAGACAATATCTTCACAAACCCACTCATGGAGATATCTCTCTATTATCACAACAGTGCCTTGTTGAAAAATACAGCTCTGCATACCATTAATGATCTATGGCAATTGTGTGTCAGATATGTTTTGACGAAAGAAGAATAATTATGCAGATCCTATCATCTAATTATCAAACAAATAATAATCTAGATTATAGGCAAATTTAATGTTCTACCATGACGTTCTACCATGCCATTTACCATGTTTCATTTTACATTTTCAACAATATAGGCCATGCTCCTACAGATGCATCTTCTTCAGCTGCAATCTTTCTTGCAGTTGCACCTGATAACCTCAAAGAGTGCCAGTGGAACTGGTGGGAGTTCAGTTTTCACAGAGAGTAGCCGTCCACCCTCATTCTTGTGGCTGCAATCGACGGTCTTCCCCTTTCCACTCTAAACACGCGAACCTTGATACTTAGCTGATGCTGATGTTGGTGGAAGGTTTTGAATGCCAGTATGTCGGCACCTCTTCCCACTTCCCTTATATGTGTTGTAATTGTACCAGCACATATATGGTTCGTTTTTGTCACAGGAACGATTGTATCTCACGCAGCCTATTGCTTCGTCAGGGTTACCATTGTATAAACACACAATCACCTGCAATATATAAACTCAATCGGGGCTCCCAATGGCCTGGTTGAACACTTCAGCTTGTTGGCGAAATAGCTCATTCAGCGTTGTTTTCTTTACGGCCACACATTTGCCAATGCCACATGGTCAGTATACTGTGTCAAAGCCCTGAATGGCATGCAGCATATTTGTGCAGACTTACATTCCCAGCACAGCCTTTGTCTTCTTGACATTCCAAACTATCCGTTTCTTTGCATTCTCTTGGCTGGAAGTAGATGCCATTGTCACCCATGTCTGCATGAACTAACAGGTCAATATCATAACCAACCAACGTGCTGATGCTTTCAGTCAATTAAACGGCAGCTTTTAAAATAAAAACATCTGCATATGAAACATCCCGCCCTTTCCAACTGGGCACTCATAAGAGTAATGAACTGCTACTTGTTGACGTTGTTTGATAGGAATTCGTCTTTCTTTGACTGAATGACCATGTTACTAGCGAGGCCGGAGAGTTTGGAATGTCAAGAAGACAAAGGCTGTGCTAGGAATGCAAATCTGTACAAATATGTTGCTTGTGCATGCCATTCTGGGCTGTGACACTGTATTCCGACCATATGGCATTGACAAAGGGGATGCCTTGAATAAGACAACTGTCACTGAGCTATTTCGTCAACAAGCTGAAGTGTTCACCCAGGTCATGAGAGTCCTGCAGCAGCATAGAAAACGCCTATATGTTTATACAGTAGTAACCCAGACGAAGGAATTGACTTGAGGGGAAGACCATCCATTGCAGCCACAAAAATGGGAGTGGACAATTCAATCGGTTTCTCCCTGCGAAAACTGATCTGCCACCAGCTTCAGGGGCTACTTGAGGTTATCAGGTGGAACTGAAAGAAGGATTGCAGCTGAAGCAGATGCGCCTGTACGGATCATGGCCTGGATTGTTCAAGTGTGCGTGGAGAATGCAAACGACTGAGCTGTGCAAACTCATCAAACCCAGACCTTTGAACATGACATTGGCGAAGACTGGTATTGGGATTGATAGTGCTGTGAAATATTCCTCAACTTATGGCAGTGTTCATGAGGAATAACAATAAAAGACATCAACTATATGTATGAAAAGTCACTTACCTTAGTATGTTACCATGAACCAGAATGTAGAATGAAACTTGATAAGTTATGCCGTCAACTTTGCCTATAATTCAAAGTATTATTTGTTTGATAATTAAATGATATATTAGGATCTGCATAATTCTTCTTCTTTCATCAATAACATTTGTCTTACAAACAATTGTGATGGATCATAAATGTTTGGCAGATTGTCGTTATATATCTGAACTATTTGCTAAACGCGACGTTGAATCTAATTTCTCTCTCTCTAATAATTGGCAAGGCTGCATTTTCCCCCCGCAAGGTACAAACACTATTGAATGTCGGACCTGACACTGGCTACGTGCTTGTGATGATAGAGTTATGTCTTTATAAGTTAATGGAACTATTGTCTGTGATTGTCATAGGTTGAAAGAAAATATATCACAGCTTCTCAGTTCCCTTTCGGATAACAATTCTAATGGAAATAATGCCAATCCTGGCAGGATATTACCATGTATGATTATATACCCTGGTGCTGAACTATCGTTTTGCTATCTACTTTTATGAGCAAATCCATTGGGAATGCAAATGTTTTCACCACCATAGAATAATGTATCCTAGATCATCATGTATTGATTGAATTTCTGGATGATAAACCTGTCCTCATTCAGAGACAAACCAATATTTTCTACATTCTTATATGAAGCATGATGGTGTATCTTTGTTTTAGAAAAAGTTGTATCTCCACCAAATAGATTTTAGTAGATTTTAATATATTGTTCTGTGGAAATGCATTAGAAATGCATACCAGTGAAAAAAATTCTGTTGCAATTTGTTTTGGGTCCAGCTAAAAACCCCCAGATAGATTGCCCGAACTGTCATGAAAATGGTAAAAACTTCAGATTTAGAATGACCCCATACATCCGCCATTTTGAATTTCTTCATAAATATTTTCGTGCAAGCGTATTATTTTAGGCTGAGTATAACCTTGATATGATAACGAATGGAATGAGTGTAAGTAATGACCCATTTCTTTCACGCTTACTACCAAGTACAAGGTTTTCTTATATGAGTAAGAGACAGATAAACACTGAAATTTCGCGAAAAATACCCCAAATTTCAACTTGAAATTTAAGATATTTCCCATGCATATGAGATTGTAGACTTTTAGTATTTTACTCTGGGGACCTTTCTGAAATGCATAGCAGTGAAATAAATTCTGTTGCAATTTGTGGTGGGTTGACCCCAAAAATGCGCTAGATTTACTGGACTATATCGCAATTACTCCAAAGTTCAAAATCGAGATGGTGGAAAAGAAAAAAATGAAAATATTTATTTAGGATTTGGGGATTCGAACTCAAAAGTTGGTGCTATTTTAATCTGTAGCCAAACACTGTAGCCATTCGACAAAACAGCTGTTTCAATTTTCAACTAGATAACTACACCCGTCGGAGCACTACAAGTGTTTTGACATGTTTCAATAATATGAAAATATGAAACCTTTAATCAAAACGATTTTTCCAGTATCATTTACACAGGAAAAAAAAATCCTTAAAAATTTAACCAGCGGAATACTCCTTTACCCTAACTTGCCTGGGCTTGTTTTGACCTATCCACGCCTGGAGGGGCTGAAACTTACCACACTATATCCTCGGGTCAAGCTTTACCAGAAAATGTAAAACAATTCAAGACGGCCGCTTTGATGACGTCATTTTCAAAAACGGCATTTTTAGTTGATTTTTCGGTCGGATTTTTTCACTTATGCAAATTCTCTGCAAAAGCTGCATGATCAATTATTGAATATTAATGTCATGTGAAATAAAATAGTTTTTGCCCACTTTTCATTGCGTAAAAGCAAAAATTTTGAAGAAAATTCTGGTACCCTACGTGGCCGCCATCTTGAATTTACCCATAATCCCCTACTTGGGTTACGCAAATAGGCTCAAAATGACCCCAATATGATAAACTATAAAGTCAAGGAGTTTCAGCTCTCCATGTTTTGTCGTTCTGGAGATTCAATGCAAACACAACCAAGAGACGCTACCGAGTCCCGCTATAGGTCCACAAAATGGAGTAGAGCATCCTATACGATGACGATAAGCGGCTCTTCGGATGTGGAACGACGTCCATGGTGTTGAAGTTCTTAGAATAAAGTGTGGCAACCCAAGCTCCGACACACGCTGATTACTACTGGCAGTGGCAGCCCACCTTCAAAACTACAAGGTTAAAAAATGTTAGCTTCGTCCCAGGATTCCTCACAACATAGACAAACCGTATTACTTCGATTTTGAGCAGACCAGCGTGGTAGTGCTGGATGATCTGATGAGTGCGGCCAAGGAAAATTTACAAGTTGCCGACTTGTTTACCAAAGGGTCCCATCATCGGTATCTGTTCGTCATCTATTTAACCCTGGGTGATGAAGTTCTTTGGAGAAGGTGTGGCAACCCCAGCTCCGACACGCGTCGCTTGGTACTACAGCCAGTGGCATCCCGCCTACGAAACTACAAGTTTACAGAATGTGAGTTTCGTCCCAAGGATTCCTCACGACATCGACGAACCGTATTACTTCGAATTTGAGCAGACTAACGTGGTAGTGTTAGATGATCTGATGAGTGCGGCCAAGGACAATTCACACGTTGCCGACTTGTTTGCCAAAGGGTCCCATCATCGGAATCTGTCCGTCATTTATTTAACCCAGAATCTCTTTTCTCAAGGGAAGATGCCCAGAGATATTGCTATGAACTGCCAATACTTTGTGCTGTTCTCTCATCTGTCTGCATCATGGCGTCAATGCGTTATGCGCTAAGACGTTGAGACGGGCGTTGACGGGCGTCACTGCATTTCGATGAATCAGTGGCATTTCCATAGAATATCTCGCAAGTCAGATCTTCAGGGCTAATTCTCCAGGGCGTTGAACCGCTAAGCTATGCGCTAGGGCGTTAAGATAAGGCGTTAAGACATGGCGTTAACACCTTACCGAAAATTATCTCCACAATATTCTGGGTTTTTGCTTTCTCTGCTACTAAGGGGGCAACTGGGCTTCTCTGCTTTGTCTATTACTGATGAGATCACATTAGTCTTCCCCACACGGTACAACAGCGGCCCAAAGTAGCGTGATGGAAAAATCTCTTCAAACGCACCCCATTGCACCTCCGAAACTCCCCTTTCTCCACTACTCCAAGTGATCTGTAAACAGAACAGGGGTTTCCCAGAAAATTCCCCGAAGGGCAAATATATCTCCTCGAGTGCTTCAAACTGATACCTAATACGGCCCAATTGGCCCACCTCGACCCCAAAACGTCCCTTCCAGTGAAACGGACGACACACTAGTTCAGTCGGATGGTCCCCAACGAGTGTTACACGATGACACATCATACGATCCAATTAGTCCGTGAGCTACTAGGGCTCACCTTGCACCCCCCCCCCCCCCCCCCCCACTATAGACGGAAACTATGTTTTTTATGTGCTTTAGGACATGTCAAATAAGAAACAACTTGTTAACAGTCGATAAACTGGGACTCACTACCCCTTTAATCACTTTGAAATTACCCCTGTGTTAATAAGTACAATTTGTGTGACAAAAGGGGCTAGGGTTACAAGAATAGTCTTATCTTCCATAATTATTATCCAATCTTTATAATGTTGGCCACATATTATTCAGCATTGATTGCTGCATAGATTGTTTACAAGATACTATCACTATTTGTTGGGCATGACGTCACACAGAGACCATACATACAACAGTAGGAGTAGTAGCGAAAGCGGACGTTTTGGGGTGCGCAAGGGTGTGCTTGAGCGATTGAGGGACCATTCTTGGTTCGAATGCGTCGCGTGCGGTGTCAAAGTGAAGCCCTCGGTATGTACACTACGACTTGGGGGATCTCCACATGATCTGTGACGTCATTGGTGACGTCATCAGTAGGAGTAGTAGCCAAAGTAGGCATTTTGAGGGTGCGAAGGAAGGTTTTTGGGGTAGAGATGGACCATCCGTGATCTAAATGGACCGTGTGGGGTGTCATCTTGTAACTCTTTGCATGTAGACGACGAATGGTAGGGTTTTTGTTGGAAGTCGCATCGTGCTACTCATGCGCAGTTGAGCAGTAGCAACAAAAGATGTCATTTTGGGCGTGCGCAGTGACATGTTTGGGCAATCAAGGGACACATGTTTGGTCCAAATGGACAGGTTGGGATATCCTAGTGAAGCTTTCGTGGGATAGTCAGATAGGCGTGTTTTTCATTGGAATTTAGGCCAATCTGCGCATGCGCAGTTGGAGTGTAGTACCGGTAAGTAAAGTGGTCATTCTGGAGGTGTGCAGGGGTATATCTGAGAGATTGAGGTCCTATATCTCATCCAAATATGAAGTGTCGGGTGTCATCTTGAAGCTCTCGTGGTGTAGACCACGACTTGAGGGATTTCCATATCATCTGTGACGTCATTTGTGACGTCATCAGTACGAGTGGTAACGAAAGCGGCCATTTTAGAGGTTTTCCACTATTTGCTGTCTGCGCATGCTAGCCATATCCCCCACTTCTATGACACACCGGACAAGTCGGACGCTGTTCCACGAAAGCTTCGATATGATACCTCACACGTCCCATTCGGACCAAGAATGGTCCCTCAGTCACTCAAACACACCACTACGCACCCCTAAAATGGCCGCTTTCGTTACCACTCGTACTGATGACGTCACCAATAACGTCACAGATGACATGGAAATCCCTCAAGTCCTGGTCTACACCACGGGAGCTTCAAGATGACACCCTACACTCCATCTTTGGATGAGATATAGGACCTCAGTCTCTCAGATATACCTCTGCGCACCTCCAGAATGACCACTTTACTTAGTACACCCCAACTGCGCATGCGGAGATTGGCCTGAATTCCAAGAAAAAACATGTCTGTCTGACTATCCCACGAAAGCTTCACTAGGATACCCCAACCTGTCCATTTGGACCAAACATGGGTCCCTTGATTGCCCAAACATGTCTTTGCCCACGCCCAAATTGGCATCTTTTGTTACTACTGCTCAACTGCGCATGGGTAGCATGATGCGACATCCAACAAAAACCCTGCCATTCGTCGTCTACATGCAGAGAGTTACAAGATAACACCCCACACGGTCCATTTGGACCAGGGATGGTCCATCTCTACCCCAAAAACCTTTCTTCACACCCTCAAAATGCTTACTTTGGATATTACTCCTACTGATGACGTCACCAATGACGTCACAGATGATGTGGAGATCCCTGAAGTCGTAGTCTACATACCGAGGGCTTCACTTTGACACCTCACACGACGCATTCGAACCAAGAATGGTCCCTCAATCGCTCAAGCACACCCTCACGCACCCCAAAACGCCCGCTTTCGCTACTACTCCTACTGTTGTATGTATGGTCCCTGTGTGACGTCATACCCAACAAATAGTGATAGTATCTTGTAAATATTCGATCCAGCAATCAATGCTGAATAATATGTGACCAACATTATAAAGATTGGATAATAATTATGGAAGATAAGACTATTCTTGTCCCAGTTTATCGACTGTTAACAAGTTGTTTCTTATTTGACATGTCCTATAGGACATAAAAGAACATAGTTTCGGTCTGTAGTGGGGGGGGGGGAGGGGGTGCAAGGTGAGCCCTAATAGCTCACGGACTAAACCGGATCACTAGGAGTCTGCCTAGTCCCCCTGGGCCCCAAGACGTCAACCCCAGCGCTACTTGCCCAACGCTCATGCGCACAGTGACTTGTTAAATTTCACCGCTTCCCCATCGTGTTCTGGAGCTCGAGACGAGAAAAACAAGATGCCACACCCCATACCGCAAATGTCCATGAGTGGGTTTCCATGATGGACAAACATAGTCCACTGAGCCAGTATGTCCAGACCTACCTGAGCCTTTCACAAAATTTCACCGCTTGACTTCGATACCCCTCCTATCGTGCTCTACGTGGTGATACAAGAAAGACAAGATGCCGCAACCCATAGTAAAATCCCCCGAAAAAATTATCACCCCTATCCCATACATGCATTCCCCGTATAGATTCACATTGGAAGTCACTGGGGTCATGGGGAGATCACTCTTGCTGGACCGTCACGTCACCGGAAGTGACGTTACAGGAAGTGACCCGGATGTAACCCAGATGTCACGTGACCGGATGTGACGTCACCTCCACAAAAAAGGTCAGCCACACTTTTTCTTGTAAATTTCGCCTCTTCCTACTACTTACGCACCCTACCGTACTGCTTGAATTCCCTCTCGTCTGTATAGGGCTACCATGTCTACCCTATTGCCTCGACGAAGGTCCTTGGGCTCGTCTAGCGCTTGTTGAAGATATACCTCGGTGTAACCTGGTAAATCATTAATTTAACTTTGCAATCTACCCAATTTATTCTCTGAAAGAGTCACAACACACCAACTTCGTCCACTTGAGCGCCCATTTTCCCGCGTGGACAAGAAATCGACATTTTCTTCAGTAGGGCCTACATGGCGAAACGAGCATACGTATATATTTTGTTGAAGTTGTTCTTTTAAATGAAACTGACATTTTTTGTAATTCGCAGAATCATGAAACACTTAAACCCACTTACTTGTACTTGTGAGTGAAAGACCCATGCATTTTTTATAGGAAATACTGCAGGGATAACATTAAAACTATTTGTTACACCGGCTAGCTTGATTGTCACCCGGTTCATCAATGCGCAACGCAATATATGTTTCCTATACTGTTGGGAATTTAGCCACGACATTTGACGGAAACGTTAGTGTTTGTCTATTTCAGTAAAAAGTCAAATGCACAGGATTTCACATTTGTAAAAAGTGCAAACTTTCCAAGCAAAGCACTTTGAATATTGGTGGTACCAGCTATCAATGGTAGTCACAAGAGATTAGAACTCAATCCCTCTGATATTATTCGTGGAATAGACTTTCTGCCAATGATTACATTGAAAGGAAGAAAAAAAACATTAAAAGTTTGGATAATGGTTTATAACAATTCTGAAGTGCCCATATTTGGCATCCGTAGAGAAGATATGAAGACTTTTATTTTCAAAGCCAGACATTGACACAATCTGCTCTCATTATTATTAAAATTTATCTGAATATTATTGCAAAGTAATTATATATTACACCTCTGTGGATATATTTCCAGCAAGGAGGGAGGTTGGGGGACTGATACATTTGCCCCCGTGTGAAAATCATTTCAACCAGAAAATATTTCCACTTGCAGAGTGAAAATAATTCCCACATGATTGTGAAAACTTTCAACTAGAGCTTGAATAGTAGTGTGAGAAGTGCGAATCTGCACAGATATGTGGCATGAAATCGTGTAGGGAAAATGTAGGTTGTGAACTTTCACCTTTGGCCTTGGACATGCGGTTGCCGTGAAGAGAGAACATGCGGAAAAATGAATCTCCCATTGTTTGTTGAGGGAAATCGTGGAGGGGACATGCAGGTTTAATATCGGTTGTATAACCTATGACCATGGACATGGTTTGTCATGGCAACGCGAAGAGATCACTTCCGGTCACGTGACTTGCAGGCTAATGTAAAATTAGGATTTTCCTGGAATAAAATGCGGAAAAACGGATTTACATCCAAAAACGCGGGATAAATGATTTTACATCCAATCAACTGGGACTAGTTAGACCAAGCGTGGTCCATATATATCTCATGGGTGGTGTCGTATTGAAGCTCTCGTAATATAGACGACGACGGAGACGTAGCAGCGAAGGGTGTGTGTGGGTTGTCATTTGGGATTAGGTCACTACGTTGGATACGGGTCATGGAATGCAGTGGGATCTGTTCACGCTAGCCAATCAGATGGGCCAGATGAGTCAGGTCGTGGATTGACTGGGCTCTCCGTCGCCAATACAACAATGCCCTCAACATGCAATGTACAAGAGAGAGAGAGAGAGAGAGAGAGAGAGAGAGAGAGAATTAAGGTTTAACGTCGCGTTCAGTAATATTTCAGATATATACCGACGATCAAACAAAATTCTAAGTACTAAAGATAATAACTTAGTAACCCAACACAATAAAACATACACGCATTAAAGCTTTTGCAACAAAGCAATTTCTCTCAAATAACCGAAGACACAGTCCTCCCTCACCCGACCAAAAAGATCTTCCAAATTAGTCGCTGGATAAAAAGAATCCCTTACACTCTTAAAATCTATACAGTCGATAAGAATATGTTTCACTGTGAGATCTTCGTGGCATGGAATACACCTTGGGACCGGCTCGTTTTTAGTAAATAAATGCAAGTGGCCATCGTGAGGTACAGATTTCTATGATCCTCATTTATTTTTAACGGCGCTCGGTGTAATCGACGGGAACAATGCCTATCTTAACCACCAAAGCATTCCACGAGACTATTATGAATCAAAACAGCTATGTACAGTTAATAAATCCTTACAGCTTGATGCTTAATTATATAGACTCTAATTCCTACGTCCAACTAAAAACTTCTGTATATATTTCCTCTCCCTCACTCGTTAATCCTCACTCGTTAATCCTCGCGCATCTATGTTATATGAATGTTATATGAATGTTAGAATATCATATGATTACGTACCTACCCAATAATACAACTAATGTAATCTCAGAAATGTAAATTCCAATATGTGAGAATAAACGCATTATGATGATAGGCCGAATGGGAAGCGGCCCGTAAATCACAATTTTAACCAATCAATCACCTATTTAATTTGTTGGGCATCAGAGAGCAATGGGTTGTCATTTGCGCCTATCATCATAATGCGCCTAAAAACGAAAATCTATATTCTCGGCAAATATTAGTAACACCGTTATCTCTATACGGGCAAGCAATCACACAGGGTTTTATGTTCATTTTTTTAGTTTTCTTGTCACCCTCATTCCCTAAGTGTCCAACACCCTTACTACATTATCTTATAACGCTACATATTCCGCTATAAATAATGCTCTGTTTATTCATTTGGGATAATTCAAACCCCTTGGGGTTTTCTTCCCGCCAATTTCATGTATTTGTGCAATCTTCATTTTATTATACAGTATGTTATATATTTGTTTAAATACAATGTATTATTTGAAACGATTGGTGAAATAAAAAAACTCAACTCAACTCAACTCAACTCAATGGAAACTAGGACTGTCGACATGGTTGAGCGAATATGTTGATCTGAGTTCGTGGGTACTCGGCACAGGTGAGTACCGATGTAGAAAAGCGGGTCTATAAATGGGGCCACCCTCCGAACTTTAGACCCGTCCACCTTAGTTTCACTGGTTCGTTGATTCATGCTACCCCAATGGTTGGAAAATACGACGTGATTGGTTGTTTTCTAACTCGCTAACTGGTCCGTGTCTCGATTGATGATTGGTTCGCTAGATCGAGCGGTATAACGCCACGTGTGTCGCACGTGACCGGAAGTGACTTCTGGAAGTAAATTAACTTTGAATTGAGTGGGGAATCAAAACGCGCTGTTGACCTCTAGCAATAAATATGGTCGAGGTCATAACAGAAGTGACCTCTGGAATAAAAAAGCTTGGGAGTGACTGAGGGCAAAACTTGCAGCATTGACCTCTGAACATTTAATTATATGCAAGTGAAAGGACAATACTACCATTTATTCATGCTCTTTCTCTACTCTCCCTCATCATCACCCCTACATCTGTTTTGGCTAAATCATACCTCGCCCCAATCCTCCACCCTCCCCCACCCCACCCCTGTCCGGCGTGAGCCATACAAACCCTCCTGCTCTGTTTGAGGTAAAGCATTGCCGCCTCACTCCGTCCGTTGGTATACAATTTCACTGTGATTCAAGGCTTCTGTTTCAAAAACTATGACGTATATTTCCCATTGAAAAGATAAAGTGTCACGCACAACCCTCTTTATCTGTTGTATGACTCGAGAAGGAGTGAGGAATGTCAAGTTACCTCAGTTCCAAGATGTTGTGTGAGATATTAAATCCTTGGGAGTCGAAGGGCATTTTCACTATTTGCTCTCCGTCGCCCATCTTTTAGAAGCTCTAGCAAGTTTAACATGATTGGTTTATTCATATATGCCGAAAATTACTCTCTAAAACAATTGATAGAATTTCACCCAAATATTAATGTCACTCAAAGTGAGTGAACATTACTCTTTTTTAATGAAATTTTGGGGATTTTCCTATCTGAGAACAAAAATCATCTCAAATTTCGTTTTCACTCAGTCTGAGTGGAAACAACATTCACCATTATCTGAGTGAACCTTTCACTCAAGATTTGTTTAGTGCTTTTTCACATCATTGTCTGGTTTCTTTTGACTGTCCGATATCGGGCCAAACTAATATAATCTACATAAACTTTCGATCTCCATGCCTATTCATAAACAGGTTTGAAAAAAAATCTATATAATTTTTCAATTATCAAACATGATAGTATCTCGTTGTAACCTCACATCTCATTTACGCATGCGCACTTAGGCAAAATTTAGCAAAATCTAAATTTAACAGTCTATCCAAAATACTCTCTGAGAAAGTCGCATCGCCATTAACATAGGCCGTTTATATCAGGACACAAACTTCCTCCACCTAAGCGCATCATTATTTTCGCCCGGGAAAACAATCGACATTTACTCCAATAGTTGTACTTTGACCTTTAATGTAGGTCATACGTATATTTCATTAAAATTGTTCATTTGAATCCAACTGTTTTGACATTTTCTGCAATTGACAGAAACACCTCACATTTAAAGCCCAACGGCACGGACATGCGACAGAACGACCCATGCATATTTATAGGAAATCTACACGGATGACATTAAAACAAATTCATGTTGCTATTGTTACAACATCTACGTGGTCACCTGCGCCATCAGTGTACAAGGGAATATTTTTTTCCTATACCGTTGGGAACTTACCCCCGAGGGGTCGGAAATGTACGTGTCTGCCAATTTCAGTAAAAAGTCAAATGTCTCGGATTCCACATTTTTAAACAGAGTAAACCTTTCCAACAAAAAAGCTGCACTTTGGGGAATGTCGGTAGCGGCTATCAATCGTAGCCACAAGAGATTAGAACTCGCTCAGTGAGGATGCATATATTGGTGATATTATTATTCCTGGAATGAAGTTTCTGCAAATAATTACATTGAAAGAGAGAAAAAAAAATGAAAGTTTGTGAAATATATTAGATTCATGCATATTCTAATAGCAGTCAAACATATGATAAACGAGACCTTCAGATTGTCCCAGATTCCCAAGATCTTTTGCTCTTCAAAATTGTCCAGGGGTATACTCCCTTTTTCTTCCTTCAAGGGTCCAAATTGATCGTTCATGCCAAGTGCCCAACTTCTTCCCAGTGTTTGTTCTATCTGACTTCGTATTTACTCCAGCAACGATAGGACAGTCTTGATGAATTATCAGTTTCATATAGTCCGCCTATATTTTTCAATAATAAAACGTTAATTAGCGACGAAAATTGCTGAGGTTAGCACCCACAAATTAAAACAATTCAGCTTAGTTAATGCATTAATGCAATAGCTTACGCATTGTTAAATTGAACTTTTCTTGGGCAGGTGTTAGAAGCTGACTTTGCATTAAACTTACGAGAAGAGAGGGTTTGATCTCAACATCATTATTTGAGTAAACGAATTCCAATAAGTCTTCTCACGAGACGCTCGAATGGAAAGCGGGAAGGTATGTTCACCAGTTTGTCCACTAGATGGCGCTTTTACTTTCTATCGTATGTTATGAACATTATTTGAATCAATATATTTTGACATTCACCACAATTCCCACAGAAACACTTAACATTTAAAATAACGCACGGTATAGACGCGAGATGAGACATTGGAGACGTGGTATTTGTTGGAACACCCACAGACGCCATTAGCGCTATCAACGTTCATGCAATAATAATAAATGGAAATGTTAATATGTTTATGTAGCTGCAGTGAAAGATCAAAAGTATATCATTTCGAATTTTCAATTAGAAATCCACACCGGGACATCGATTCGGGAAATATTATATCTTTGTTATAGTTACATTATCACACGAAACAATGCATGCCAAAGGTAATGTGCTCGAGTTAGCGAGGCCCCCGAGAGGGCAATATCGCCCAGAAACGTCTGACATTTAAGCCTACTGATGTTAATAAACCGGTCTACATATACAGACGAAATGCCTCGTGAGTTTCGAAAACGTTTCAGAAATAACATTAAAATTAGTCATTGGAGCCGTGATATTTATCGAACTATGCTTGGAGGCCATTAGTACTATCGACGTCTATATTATTTGCTTCGTACTATTGGGAATCTACCGACTCTGACGATGGAAATGTCAGTGTTCGTCTAAATTAAGCAAAAAGTCAAAAGTATTTCCCATAGATACATATTTATCGACCTTTCAAAGGACAAAAAGCTACACCTCGGTGCTCAGTATCAATGTTAACCCCGGGAGATTGGTATAAGTTAACTACGCACGTGTCGGCAACAATAACGTGATTCAACCTGGAATGAAGTTTTAAGAACTAACTAATCACTTTAAAAGTCCGGATATTACTTTTCATCTATGTGGACGTGTATGAAGTGCATTTATACACCAGGTACTCGCAAACTAACGTTTTATTAACCACATCTTCTAGAAAAATAAAGAAATAGAACACCACGGGTTTATGGTACACACATAGCACTAAGCTGCACAGATTAGTCACTCGGTAATAGTACTAAACTACCCGACGTGTATGACATCTACGGAGAGATAACCGTAATTATTACGGAATTATTTTATGGTATATTACGCTAGTTGGCAATGGTAGATTGGTCACCTATATTTCAAACTGATACGGAGAAAACTTTCATATTTAAGTTCAAATTTACAGTGCCGGGTGGTGAATGGAGTACCGGACGATATAAGCAAACAAAATGGTTGGGGGGAATACTGGCAGATTAGAATATCTCAGTCTGGTATATTATATTTGTAGTCGCGTGAGTGTTTTTCTTGAGCCGCTATAAAAACGCGATAAAGAAATTATTATAGACCTATTATATACCTAGTGGGTCCTTTATGAAACTTTATGTCAATTACCGGTCTCCCTTCAAAGCCACCGCTTGTGAATATAACCTGTATATGAGCTCGCCCTCGTCGCCAGGAGAGCGGGTCTAATAATTCCCATATCCTGTTGTGTAGGTCTTCGTTGTGCACGTTTAAGGGCGTAAAACGTTATCAAGAAAAGTGTTACCATTTGATAATCTGGGTACTTTTTGATCTAATTGTACAGTTTTTCTAAATACATAAAGGTCTCTCATAATATTAATACCTCATGTTCATCATTAATCAAATACACTTAATTCATTTGTGTTTATATAACTGCGCGTGTGTGTGTTCGCGATAATTGTAGACACCGAATCGGCTTCGAGATATCAAAGTACGATTTCGTTTCGGAAAAACAAAATTTCTGAACAATATGTACCTGCCTAGGATTATGATAATAGGTTTAGGATGAACCTAACCTCAGAATGATAAAATAAATTCAGAATGAATCAATGGACCGATGGGCTACAATGAAAAGCGGTAGGGTAACGTCCCTCAACCGCTCCCATCCGCATCATCACCCCTCACCAATACGCCCAATTCTGCCATTGGGCAGATATAACCTCTTCCCCCCCCTAAGCCAATTTGTAAACGTCCCTGTTGTTGTAAATATTATGTAGGCCATACCATAATTCAACTCAAGTTTTCGCTCTTATTCCAAGTTAATATGAACCGTACAAGGGTGGGATAATCTCCAGTGACAGTAGTCCGGACCAACTAGGATGGAGCTGCCTTTAGTGCCCGGAACGTCGGGACGTGCTTCCGTACTCGAGCTGACATCATGCACAACTAACGCTGAAACACGCAACTCTGCCTTTTCCATTGTTTACTACGGAGAAACATGAACAAGCATGGGGTGTTTTATCTTTTTTTTTATCGCCTTCATCACATACACACCCCAGCTGGGGGAGCCACTGTCTAAATAATATGTTTAGCCTTATTACCCGTACACGAAGTGGGTCTCTCCGGGAAAGACGCGCGTCCGCAGTTGGAGGTGGCCGTAGTGTCTCGCTTCAGGTCACGGAGTCTATACCCTTGTTCAGGGTGTCCCTAGCGTTTCTAAACACCACCAGGTAGTGGGCATTCAAGCTGATGTTCGGAGGTTCTTTATTGCCGAACAGATTCTGCACAACGTAGATGAGGTTGAGCTGCCGATCATGACTGCCAGATATTGCATGGAGCGGATTGCCACGTCAGCGGATACACCTCCAACCATGGACCATCGCTGGCATCAGAGTGTCTGGTTTCAAATTGGCCAAGTTGGGTAGTCCTTCCACGAACGTGTGGGACATCATCGCATGCGTCGCATTCTCCATAACACCACGTGGCCCAGGCAATATGTGGGGAAATAATGCTGTCGGCGAGTTTCTGGACGAAGTGCTTCTTCCCCGATCCCGTTTGCTCCGCAACGAGACAGGTGAAGGGGTGTTGCCACCGATAGTCCATGGTTGGAGGTGTATCCGCTGACGTGGCAATCCGCTCCAGGCAATATTTGGTAACAGTGAACCGGAGTCCGGGCATCGACGCTTGTGGCCGTTGTCGGCACGTTAGGACGTTCACTGGGATGGCCGGGTAATGAGGGTCTCCATGCGTAGGGCTCGCTATACTACTAGGTGTGTGGCTTGACCTGGTATGTATACTTGTATACTCCTGTCTTTATAGCCATGTCATCTGGTTGACCCCAACCGAGAAATTGAACGAACTCAACCAGCCTTGCCATTTCACGGGATGCGCCGTCTTGCCTCGCCGACAGTCGGTATTTAGGATAAGTTCCTCGCTGTAGTAATCTTGTGTTGTTTTCACCAAGGCCTGCAATTCTTGCTCGTGAAACGGCCCATACAATGACTCCCCTTGAATGTCTTTCATACACCCGCGGTTGTCGGGGCAAACGGCGTTTGACGAGAAAGTGTTCATCGCTTCAGTTGGGATGTACTCGAATTGAATTGAATTGAATTTACTACCCAATACAGGGTTCCCGATATTGAACCTCTCCTTCCGTCATGGTTGTGGTTGTATGGGGCACACGATACATCGAACGTGTGTTCGTTAACAGTGATGAGTGCTCTCCGAATACTCCGGTGAAAAACTCGATTGTAACCGGTCATAAATGTTGTGGAAGGACATAGAGGCACCGCCTTGTATTCGTGGCCGTAATTTGTTTTACATGCAGCCCTCGAATGTCTTGTTGCACCTTTGCACGAAAGAAACACTGATGTCGCTGTACGTGTGAAAGAAGAACAACTCCCGGTCTTCCAGAAACTCTTGGAAGGGTCTGTTGAATAATTTCTTGCTTTCAGCGTGTTTCAAATCCAATGGTTTGCGACCTGTCTTGAAGAACCGCTTGAACGGTGTCATGAGATTCTGTCCAGTTTTCATCCACATTGGGATGGCCCTCGCATCCTTCGATATGACATCGATGCAGGTCAAGATACTATCGATGTGTTTGTCGAAGGCTCTTATATAGACCATACCCTCTTGCCATTGTGCATCTATACAGCCAACATATGGGAAACCAGTTCCGTAGAAAATGGCGGCAGGCTGCTCGATGTAAGTTATAGATGTCGTACGATGTTATGGATCCACGTATTTATGGAGTATCACATTAAATACCCAGAATGCAAGTTCATTGACCCAAATAGCGTCACACCCGAAGAGCTTTACTCGATAATTTTACTGAACAAAACCAGTGGGGAAAATCTGTTCATATTTTTATTTTTCTATACCCCTTACCTTACCGGAAAGACACGGTGGCCTTTGACCCTGGAAGTCACGTCGTCTGCCGGATTCGACGTTATCTCCAAAAGTGACGGGAAAATGACCTTTGACCCGGAAGTGACTTCGACCGGAAATGGCGTCATCCCTGGCGTCACTGGATGCGACCAACCTCACGCAAAACAACCTCAATGATTGTAAAATCAATGTTTTCCTACTGTGTAGTAGTTCTGGTCAATGCGATTTCGATCGTTCGTGAATCTTATCTGTGATCTTTTAGCTTTGATCGACAATCTACCTGTGTTGAAATTCGAATATTGGACCATTTCAGAGAGAGAGAGAGAGAGAGAGAGAGACAGAGAGAGGGAGTTAAGGTTTAACGTCGCGTTCAGCAATATTTCAGCTATATATTGCGATGGACCATTTCAGACGAACTTTCATTAACTTATGCAAATTCCTGGGAATGACGAAAGGAAATGAAAAGTGATTTCTTTCCAAAATGGATGGAAATCTTTTCTAATTTAAAAATGTATTGCAACCGCATTGCAATCAATCATTTTTCCTTGGTATGTTGCGTTTCAACTTCGAACGTCACTTATTGACGTAAAACGGTACGATATGCTACTCACATGGTTTTATTGCAAAATATCGGGCTATCTTCAATTGTACATTAATGTTCGTTATTTTACACTAGTCCTCAAACCCTGCCAGAACGCAATAAATAATAACGTTGCCATGCATTGGTGCAACAAGCCCTAGTCGTATTTACCGGGCGGTAAGAGTAGATTATGAGAAGATCTGTGTTGTGATCGGCGCTTTCAATCAACCAACTCTTATGACGACTGTCTTTCGGGTTTACCCCTAAATAGCACAATGCGTCGAACCTAAGTCGTCATACCACAATTTGGAGAAGAAAACTCGAGCTCGACACAACAACATGTTGAAACCACTGACCAGCTGCCACTCAATGTCATTACGGGCACGATACAAGACGTCGACGACGACGTTGTGGGGTTAAATTTGGCTTATGTACAAGTAGCCTGTACTGGCGTGCTGTTATCACCAGGGCTGTGGCGTTGTTATGCTGTCTGAGAGACATTTAGGAGAAAAAACAAATATTGCGGTCATACCTCAAGCTCATAAATCCCCTGATTCAGACCCCGGAGAAAACATATCTGAGCAGACTGGCCCTTTGTTTATACCAAGGGATGTTCACACAATTCTTCTTAAGCAATTTGAAGCTGCTTTTTTGTGAAAAAATGACACAATTTCTTGATTTATCGGATACAAAACAAGAATAGAGTGGCGTTTTACCCCAACACGTGACATTCAGGGCAAAAAGTCAACATACCAAGGGACTTTAAATTACTACGATGTGGTAGCAAACATTTTTTAATTCAAAATGTTTACCAAAGGTACTTTCTCAGAAGAAAATATGCTTTTCATTGGCATTGCCGTTCGCAAGAATTTCCGTAGATTAATGATTAATATTGTAATTCATCTAAAATGGCATCCTATTCGAATTCCAGTACAGATAGATGGTCGACCAAAGATCAAGAAAGCGTATAATCCTTCGGAGGTTCACGGACTATAGACAGTACAGATAGATGATCGACCAAAGATCAACAAAGCATATAATCCTTAGGAGATTCACGGGCCATAGACAGTACAGATAGATTGTCGACCAAAGATCAAGAAAGTGTATAACCCTAAGGAGATTCACGGACCACAGACAGAAATACTGAAGAAACCAATCTGATTCGCCAGAACAACTGTCTTAATCGGAAGTATACAAGGCAACAAAATCCTGCTGGGCAACCCTTTACTGCGATGGGACTAGCGTCACATGCTCGAAGTCATCAATGTCTACCAAGTGATGGAGTTTACACCCGATGCCTGATTCAAGGACTTTGCTGAAGCCGTGAACACCACCCATCGTCAAGGATATTCCGACACCAGTAAAGCTATCATCGGGGAAGTGACGAAGTTACTTGATCACAGTGACTATGGTAAAGCCGTGACTAACCAGGACCCATTCTCGTCTCGCGAGACTCCCTACTGCGTGAAAGAGTCTCACGCGTAAATGGGAGCCATCCCCCCAAAATTTGGGGGGTGAGTAGGCGGCGTATGATTATCTGGCTTGTCACTGACCTGCTGACTCCGCCGAGTTAGAAGCGAATTGCTAAACATAACGTGGGCTATATAATTGGGAAATGACTCTTTCCGTTTCGGAGCATATCAATCGCGAACAAATTATTGTCGGTATGTATACTTGGCCGTGAAAGCGAGTTATCTAATACAGGAAGTAGTTCGCGGGTAGACACGGTTCGCTTTGAGAATGATGTCATGCTGCCTCGCTTTGAGATTGGAGATTCAAAAATGTCACCAGTTTACATGAGAGTCGCTTTGGTCTCCCGCGCGCGGGTAGACACGGCTCTCTTTGAGAATGACCAGGACCGCCACGTCCATATTAGGAAGTGCACCACATAACAAGCCCACAAGCGCCTGAATACGCCTCTATACTGTCCACCCGTTCACCCTAGATGGTGTGCCAGCTGATGGCCTTAACCCCGCATGCTGGAATATCTATACGACGTCCTATGTATATTTTCTGAACCCACTAGTATATGGTTGATGGTTTGCCAGAGAAAATGTAATTATCCAACTATCAGAATGCATCACTACGCAACGTTTTGCATTTGAAACATTTCTGTAAGGGATGCCTTCATAAGTCTTCCGATGTTCTTAGAAGTGAAGGCTGGGACCGTTTTACATCTGCTTTTGAGAAAATGGGCATGCCCATGCAGTCCAAACTCGAGAGTCGGGATTGAGTTCTGGATCTATCAACTTTTCACGTGACACCAGAAGTCTGAAAGCTTTTACAAATCGAAAATGCACTATTAAAATGTACCAGAAACCATCATTTTTTATCTAGGTTAAAACGAAACTCCAGAGTCAGAACGTCTGGATCCGTTGGGGGAGGCGAGAAGTGAATTGCGCTCGAGGTATCTTTATATATAGCACTCTTCCGGCGATGTCGAACTATTCCGTCAAAATGCACCAGAACAACAAGAAAATTCTCAACAGGGACAATATAGCAAGGAAGCATAAATTTCACTTCAAAAACATTTATGTCTTTCAGCTTAAAAACGTAAGTCGCAAATATGCGGTCAAAATGCGCCAGAATGTGGCATTTCGCGTCCAGATTTTCAAAACAATTATGGGTGCATCCACATTAAACAACCAAGCTTACCAGCGACAACCTGACCTCGATTTCGAATTTATTCCTCAAAATTGGCAAGAACGTGTCCCCAGCCCTTTCGAATCCCAGAGATTCCGGGTCTTAGGCGGCCCCTGGAACCGCGACTAAAGTGCTGGGATACTGTCAAAATCTTCAAAAGGGTTCCTTCCCAGTCCCATGAATCTTCGATTGAACAACATTGCCAATAAAATTACACTGTAATGTTTTACTGTAAAAGTCCAGTAAGTTACTGCTTTCTTTCACGGTAACTTACTGCAAGACATAATTACAGTACAATGCTGTAATACAAGCAGTAGTTTACTGTATTACAGTGTATACAGTAAGTTCTCTATTTCGTAGCCTGACATTATCCCCCAAGGCCACATATAGTTGAGTCACCTGGCCTGGGGAGAGGCGGATCCCCTCCGGTGTTCGCCACCCCCTCCCCCTTCCCCAGTTAATTCTTATCGTGCGCCTAGAAACGGAACAGAAAGTTTCTGACTTCATAGCTCATCTTATTTCAGTAACGTTAACGTTTTAGCCCTCGGCATTTCAATTTATCTGAGCAATACTAATTATTCTCTATTATATTCATAAGTTTTTGAGACAAAAAAAAACAAAACAAAACAAAAAAACAACAAAATTAGTAAATCGGTCGAGTCCGAAAATAGGCGGAAATATGGCTTCCGGGACGGAAAAGCCTTTGGCGGCCATTATTTTAAAGTAAACTGTACAAGGGTTAATAATGCAACGATAATAACTTGCACAATTTAATATGATTGGGTGAACATATATCCAAAATCAACATATCATATATATTAATTTAATAAATCAGTGCCAGTTTGGCTCAAATGGGCTTAACTGTTATCGGAGTTTAACCCTATCTGGCCTGGGCTTTTTGGGACGTATCCTGGCGTGGGGGGGGGGAGCGGAAATGGTCCCCTTGAGCTAAGGGTCTGAAACTTTCTACATCACATACCCTTGGGTCAAGTTCTACCAGAAAATGTAAAAAAAATCCAATATGGCCGCTTCGATGACGTCACAGTGACGTCTTTTTCCAAAACGGCATTTTTTGGTCGATTTTTCGGTGAGATTTTTTCAATTTTTTTATTTATGCAATTTCTCCGCAAAAACTGCATTATAAATGTGATGTAAAATAAAATAGTTTTTGTCCATTTTTCATCGGGGAAAAGCAGAAATTTTGAAGAAATAGGACGAAAAAATAACTTTTCTGGTACCCCACGTGGTCGCCATATCCATGATTCTCTGCTCGGGGATTCATGCAAATAGGTTCAAAATAACCCCGGTATGATAAACGATAAATCACCGAGTTTCAGTTCTCCATTTTTTGTCGTTCTGGAGATAGCGCAGAAAGTTGGGTGGGGGAGGGGGCATTTTGGCTGCCAGTAACTTACTGTAAACTTTACAATAACTTTTCTAAAGTGTATGCTATAAAACAGAGTATGTTGTGAGAAACTTTCCAAATTGAATCGCATCGTTTGGAAGCTATTATAGAACGGAGTGCGTGAAACTGAAGTGTTGGGTTTCGAAATTTTCGGGAGATGGGGGGGGGGCAGTGAATGCTTCGTTGCTATGAGGGTATACACGTTAGAAAACATAAGTGTGTATGCGAGGACAGAAACGAAACGGTATGTAGTACGCATGGGGGATGACCCTCTCGTGTGGGCCACAATCATCTACATCATATCAATGTGTTTGCTCAGTAACTAACACTGTTCTTTGATTGATTAAACTGTACACTAGTTTATTACGACGATTAATCGTACATGGCTGTGAGATTCTCGTCTCCCAATAGACAATCATAAATGTCAAGCTGATCAGAAATGATGCAAAAGTTGCCATAGCGTTATGTCAATATCATCGAGGACATGTCTCATGGGTGGATACATAGGCTAACCTAAACGGATATAGAGAATATTGGCGTGACTGGCTGAGGAATTTGACAAGAAAAAAACTAATACGCATGGTTTGAATTTCAACACATTGTGAACAATTAGATCTCTTCTCCATGTGGACATACTTGACCGAGCAGCTCTACCATGGGTCACATGATACAGCTATATGCCACTTCAAATGTGGAGAGCTCCACTGGTCGTCATCTCCAAAATTTCAGTGTTTTAGTCGAAACTTTAACATTTTTTTCCCACGTATATATACCTTTTTATACAATATATACCATCCGCCGCCATTTGTAGAAAGACGATGGTGTGTATTGTGTGGGTGTGCATTGTACTTGTGTGTGTGAGAGAGCGGGGTGGGGGGGAGGGGGGTTACCAGGGATAAATCCAGATATTGTAGAATTTTCTATGTAGAAGAGTTCGCGCATTGCGCGGTGCAAACGACGACTGCCGAAAAGTGGCGAATCATGTCTCGATTTAGACACTATTTGATAACAAAATGGTGGACGCCACCTCTCCTTCGTCATGAAAAGACGGGGAAGTGATCAATCTATTTCTGACCTTTGCATAGTCTTCCATCATTATTAGGCTTACTCTTCTATTCCAATGTCCTTGGAACATTGTATATAATTTTGTTCCATCCTGCTAAAACAGTTTTCCGTAACGATTGATGAGGTGTTAAATTCATACACTATATCAAAACGTTTAAAGTCAGGAAAATCAAAATCTGTTGTTCCTCGTACTTAAAGTGTCACTTCACAATGATGTATTTTGTCATGTCGAAAAAAAATATGGATATAGTGGAGAATCGTTATTTGAGGCGAATAAAGGAGGTGTTCGCTTTAGATGGATATTTTTCCCTTCAGCGACGCTCTCTGCTGCTCTATTGTCTCGCTCTGAGCAGGCCGGTATATTGTGACGTAATGCTCAGGTATTCCCCAATTATTCATCAGTCCGACGAGGCCAGTCTAATGGGAAGTTTTGGTTCATATTCTCATGCAGTTACCATATATATTTTCATGAACGATTCAACTATTTACGAGTAATAGTCAGTTATATTAATATATACATGTACACCTACTCAAAAACTGACAACTCTCTGTCAAAAGTTCTGCGAACAGTAAATACGGAAGTAACTGCAAAAATAAACATATTGGCACAAGCATGACCACTTGGGAAAGCATGCGTCACCACTTGTTGAGGATCATTTCCTCAATAAAAAGAGAATATGTTTAAGTTGCAAAACGGGACACCTACATCAACGGAAAAATGGGAAATGTCTATAGCCATATTGTAGTGACGAAACATTGAAGAACAGCTGTAACTGCTGTGAATCAGGAATTTTCCATTTTTGGCCAAGCAGGCCTTCATATTGGAAATCTTTTACATTATAACTTTTCCGTTCATAGTTACAATTTTTATCTTCCCGTTGCCCTGAGACGAAATACTCTTGTGTGGAAGTTAAATATATGTTTAACAATTATTTTTTGCTCTATTGGATCATCACAATATTCAACTATTGATCAACTGCATGATGTGGCTGTGTGTGCGTGCAACTCTATAGTCACGCATTATATTAACATAAGCGATTAATTGCGATAGCGGTTCGTTGTCTTCATTTCACGTCACTATTGCACTTTAAAATCCAAAATCAAGATGGAAAAAAAACATAAAAATGAAAACAAAAAAATGTATGACTTGGAGTTTCGAACCCAAAAGTTGACGTTTCTTTGAGTTTTAGTCCAACACTCTAACCATTCGACCACGAAACAGTTACAATTTTTGTTTGCAGTAATCATGTTCGGAATGGCGGTGAACTTCACCCCTACAGAGCATTCCAATCGTTTTCATATATTTCTATATTAAGAAAATATGACACCTTTAACCAAAACGATTTTTCAGTATCATTTAGGATCAAACCCACCGAATATGGATATCTAAGATTCGTTTCGGTTAAAGGTGTCATATTTTGCATATGAAGGGAATTCCCTCTAGGAATAATACCAAAAATTGCAAAAACAAACAAATGCCTATTTTCTAAAACTCGTAATATTTTTTTGATAAATGTCTTGTCGTTGAAAAGTCAGAATACAAAAATTCAGTATTTTCTCTCTCAAGCTAATAACTTTTGAAGTAAACACGAGGAAATTATATTTTCGGTTTGTAAACGCAACACACTAAGGAAGAAAATACAGTCAAACCGAACACCTCCTTTGTCTGGTGTGATGTTTTTGCACGACAAACGAGAACACAACGTCGCGATGGCCCTGCTGGGGGGCAGTTTTGCATTTTATCTTGCTCATTTGCAATCATGAGACAGAGAATAGATTTAAAACGGCTCCAGTATGATAAGGTTTCAATTCAGTTGAGGCTGAGCAAAAGGCAAAATGTATCCGAGACTCGAACCAGTTTGCAACGAGATCGAGGCCGTACACTCTAAAAACATCGAGTGGTATTTGTTCTAAATCTGTATGGATCTGATAGATAGATGTATAGATACTTTAGATAAGGTCGGTTCACAGAACAAGACAGTATTATCCCACGATGGATATTATCGCCAACACATGCAAAATTCAGTGATTAACACTTACAAAAAACATGTGAAATATATAGAGAAATAAGCATATCGCATAAATTATTTTGTGTGTGTGTACTTATATCAACGTGGTAAATATAACTTCTGGCAATATATAACCAGTGGTTCCATCTAGAACCAAATTGGTTATGCATAGAACCATATTGTTCGATATAGAACCAATCCGTCTCGCGTACAAAATCTTCTGCCAATATTATATATGCAACCTACTGGTCTTACGTAGACCCATCTGGTTAAAAAAAAGTATAGTGCATCAAAAATTTCATGGCAATAACTGATATTCACCAAACATCCCATTATACGTGTGTAGGATTTTAACGTTGCTGTCAAAAGTTATTCCGTCATATCACGACGACCCAGTCACATTATCCGGACACCGATCCAACTGGGCCAGAAAGCCACCACAGTGCGGTCATCTCAACATGAAAAATGTAAGAAATTGCAAACAAAAAGCAGTGCCAGATAATGTTCCGCCTCTTGCCCCACCCTCTGAGTTAATTATCTCAAGGTCCGATATAATATGATGTTAGGGTCCGTGTTAAAGATGTTCGGATCCGAAATAATTCTGCGTTTCTGTTGGATGATTCTCTCGACGTCCGAGGTAATTCTACATTCTCATTGGATAATTATTGGATGGATAGATAACTCTTTCTCTGTCTTTCTCTGGGATGTTCATCTCCAACCCTGGTGGAGTTCGAGATAATTTGTCTGTTTTAAGATTAATCATACGACCAGAACTTCCTTCTACTGTGATATAAACTTGTTACATTCTGTGTCGCATACAAAGAACCTTCAAACCGGTAAGACAGTGTTGTGTTTTGAATCAAAGACTCCCGGGAAAAGTGGTTCGTTCATGGGGCGTTATTGTCTAATTTACAGGTTATTTTTCTATTCTGGAAGAGCCCTATTTTGAGAAAGTTCAATCATATTATGCCATGGCCGCAGTGTTATTCTTTCCATTATGAAGTAAAATCAAGACACTAGAAGGCGAAACGTTCTTATTTCAACAGTATTCCAACGGTTTTTCAACAATATTCCAGCACCATTCCAATTCATTTTCTGATATTCGACATGACTTTACCTAACTCTTGATTTGCCAAAAAGGGGATAGATTTATTGAAAGTGTTGTGAACAAATGGGAGGAGAACCAAGGTTCAGATCGACGTGCGTGACGACCAGAAACAAACGACTTATTGTTTTGCCTCACATCGGTCAATTTGGAATTGCGCGTACTTGCTGGAGATAGTCTCTGACTACAGATCAAAATAGTCACCCTCGCGAGTCATTGTATCGATCGATCTGTTAAAATAGGATTTACCAGGACGTCTGAAATTTCTCCAAAACAAGTTTCCAAAACAAACCTCTCCCACCCACACATATTACCCGTCCTTTTCCAACCCGCCCAGACATTTGGACCTTTGACCTTTGATATATGTTGAAAACATTATCTGAATAGAAATGGAGTCTCTTCTGATTTACTGACATTTACCCGAACTTTTGTTGTTAGCAGTTTATGGAATTTAATTCCGCGGTACAAACGGAGTTCCCATCCCCCGCTACTATACATGATCAATAGCTGTCGTTTCATTACTCAGAGGAGCGGATTCCCACTCGAAAGATTAGACCGGCCAATTTATCGCAATTGTGAAATCCTTTTTTTTTTAAACCATTTTCGTCCTACCCTCTGCGCTCTATCATTGATTTCCCTAAGTGATAACTCACTCGAAACAGATATCGCACGGTACATTTGAGATTCTTTTGAGATTCAAACAAATAAAACAACTATCACAAATGACTAATCGTACACTTTTGACATTTTACTGAAACTAGACGGTAACGTTTTCCAGCGTCCGTGCTCTAGGGCGATTTCCCAAAGCAATACATCTATATGTAACTGATATCGTGCAGTACATGAAACCAACTAACAATATCTACTCTTGAGATTCAAACAAATAACAAAACTATCACATATATAATCATGAACTTCTGACAGTTGTGTTGTGCCGTTGGCGCTCAGCAGTGATTCCCAGAGTGACACTCAATGAAACAAATATCACATAATGACCCCAACGGATTCTTGGGTTTTTAACAGTAAATGTTAAAATAAAGACAGTATGGAATATACGATGGTCAAACCGAAGCGCCATCTAATGGAGTGTTTCTGGTACCGGTAATGGCCCATTTGGTAGCCGGTGTAATAGGAAAGGTGAACCGTTAGGAATTTTAGTCCGCGTGCTTATAGTCCAGCTTCGACTTGTTTGTCGAACACACATGCACTGAGAATGATGTAGTGTCTGTATGGAAAAGATCTGGACTTTGAATCACTACTCTCTAAAATAATTAGATTGAAAATTCAATCTATAAGATTGGAATTAGGGACCAATATATTCGATTGAATACTCCATCTATTAGATTTATTCAGTCTTAGTCTAGTAGTTTGAATTTTCTGTCTACAACAGATTCACTTTATCATTTTCAGTCTATTAGATTGGATATTTTCAATCTAATGAAAGAATAATCACTGATTTCAATCTCATAGATGGAATTTCAATATAATTATACGAATTCCTCCCTCTGCAGGTGCGCTTGTTTGTTGAAAGAAAATGTGAACGCAGAAATCCCTCAAACTTGTACGGCTACCGTATTATTCTGTCATTCTGAGAAAACTTCGTCTCGTGACATACACAGAGTTTTATAATAAACCTGTAAAACATGCGATAAAAGTTTTGCCAGTTCTTTGCGTTTTACAAGAAAAAGTTCGCATTGAAGCAAAAATATGAGTGCGTTAACCAAATGTGTCTGGTAATTGTATGACAGTAATATATTCTGCATTACACCGAGGTATCCGATTTATGATGTGGTGGGCAATCTCTCGGGTAAACCGTTAAGAATAAGAATAGAATAATGGATGATACGGTGAAAAATATGTTTTAAAAAAACCCGTGCCGCATTGGAAGGACCAAATACAAAGGAAATATTTGATTTACCAGTTTGAACATGCTATGTGTTGGGCAGCAAGAAATTGTGCCGTAATTACCTTCACACATGATCCTGAACACACAGTTACCTGGCCTGCGGGATATTTCATCAATTCCACGAAATCATTAACCAAAATTTATTTCCGTCACATAATTCAAAATTTCGGTTATGCCATTCCTGGACAATTTTGCCCATGTTGTTGACCAGTCATTATCGCTCTTTCACATTCAATCGAATATACGTGCATTGCCGGTATACTTCTGAGGTGGGTCCTCAGAAGTTTTAGGCCGGATGAAATCGAAAATTGTAAAATAGGAAAAAACCCAACTCCTTAAAACAGGGACCAAAATGTAATTCCGTCGCGCAGGTTGCTTAACCACATTTACCAATTTGAAAGTTTATTTCCCAGAAATCAGACACAATATAGTCCAGGCGTCTAGGATTCGAATAAAACATCACCTGGAATGAGAAACATTCGAGTTTTGATGGAATATGTATGTAACCGACACGGCTTAAGGTGGTTACTTCACTGTCATTCCGTCACGCTGTATTCGAATGTCACGTGACCAGGTACAAACCAATTATATTTCCCTTTTTTGTCTCGTCCTACAGTTCTTAGTAATAGAGTTATTAAAATGATATTCCAAAAACAGATGTTGCCAGGGGTTCTCGTGCTGGGATTTTGTAGTTTATCACTTTAGGGTAATTAAGCGCCTATTTGCATACCACCCCACCACCGGAGAACGACGTCACTGTGAAGTCATCATTCGGACCAGCTTTGATGTTTTTTACATTTTCTGGTAAAGCTGGACCAAAGTTATAATGTGATATTGTTCCCTTTTGTCTCAGGGACTTTAATTTAACAGTTTAAATTTGAATATTTACATTTAACTGATTAACTGGATAACAAAGCTCTTCAGTTAAGAAATAAATGTTAATTTTCCGTCCTCTAACTGCTCAGATAATGTATGGTGAAGCGGAATTGCCTTGTTTTATGTCGTGAAACATAAAGGCAATTATACCATCCATTATCTTAGCAGTTAGAGGACGGAAAATGCTAAATTAAAGAATAAATGTGGCCATCGTACTCATTTCAAAAATGCAATTACCACTGACAACAAAGTCTGATAGACCCGTCCAGATTATCTGATCTGGTGTTCTAATGGGGCCGGTCTATTCTCTCGGGTGAGGGCTGTGTGTGTGTGTGTTTTGGTAATAAATCTTAGGGAACGATATTAAAATGTTTTACTCTCATTTTAAAAATTCATTTATATCAGATTCAACTAATTATCCCATAGCGAATACGGCGTTGAACTGTACGAGCTCGAGTGAGTTGCCATCACAGTTTTGCTGACTCCGCCCTCAAGCAGCGCGTGAGTTTACAGCCGACACAAGAGCACAATCGATTGATTCTGATGGATTCGGATAATTCTGGAGAATTTTGTATTGCACGAGATAAGAAAAGATTCCCTGAAATTATCTGTCGAGTTGCCAAGCAATCTAGAGTCCCATACATGTGTATCAGCATAACTTAACTTAAAGACATGTACCGCCTTCTATGAACAGCGGTCCGTGTGAAAGCTATTTCTGCACGTGCCTCGTTCATAAATTTATTACGATTGCCACGCCCTCGGATATTCAGACGCAGAGAAACGACAAGAATCATGCGAAATAATCCGCATTTGTAAGTCTTTCGAGTCGCAAATCTAAGTGAAAAACAGATAATGGTGTAAATAATCCATTGAAAGTCTCGTGTAATTCTCATTTATCATGCTTATAGCCACGGCGGAAGAGGGACAACCCAGTGGTTCACGAGATGTTATGACGGGTGGACAGATGAATGGATAGACGCACAACTTACTCACAGATGCTCGTTACCGTTTTTAATTGGTCAGTTAGCTTGATTACGGGGGGGGGGGGTCGTGGTAGATAATAAATGAGGAAGGGGGGTCAGTCAAGTCGGAGCCGTCACCTCACCACGCTCACAAACTTCTTGTTTTATATCCCCTTGTCTTCGAAAAGCGAATAAACTTCCCTTTTAACAGATCGAGAAATGGTTAAAACGCATATATCACACCTTCTCCCGGTCTGGCCTCTTTATGCAAGAAAGGTCCATTTACCCGCTAAATTTTAACCGATATTTACAGACTGACCAAAATCTCGATAATTCCTCTCGCCACAGTGCCCGAGAACGGGCGAGACTTCCTCGCCAGATCAGAGTTCGTCGCGAGCCGTCAGGCGCTATGCCCGTGGTGGCTGTAAGTGCAAAAGTCTTTCCCTGTCGTTTCGAAAGTTTTACCACTTTTCTTAGTAAAAAAGTTTTTCCAGTACCTGCCTGTCCTTGCGAGGCAGGCAGTCTCAGATTGCTTGCTCTCGTCTTCCGCCATTTTGGTCTCAAGTCAACTGATACCAGCTCACGACGAACCCTGACGAGGAAGCCTCGCTCGTTCTCGGGCACTGTGGCGAGAGAAATTATCGAGATTTTGGTCAGTCTGGAAATATCGGTTAAAATTTGGCGGATAAATGGACTTTTTTGCATAAGGAGGCCAGATCAGGAGAAGGCAAAATATGATATATGCGTGTTAACCATTTCTCGATCTGTTAAAAGCGATGTTTATTCGCTTTTCGAAGACAAGGTGATATAAAACAAGGGGTTTGTGGGCGTGTTGATGTCATTTTAATTTTCCAACTGATTTCTTTTTATTTTGTTTTAAATCGTCATGTCTTTTCATTCCGCTGTTTTGAATTTTAATTTCATTTCAATTACATTCCCTTAATATATTTGTTTCAATTCTATTATTATTTATGTTGTGTTCAATTTGTTTGTAAGCAAAAACGTAAAAGATAATGTCGTTTAGAGTCGCCTGGCAGCTCTCTGTCGCTACACACATGTATAACACTCAACGTGTAAAGGTGAAACACTGGGCTGAGTGAGATTATGGTAAAGTACATGTATATTAGTCCGAGTAGAGTTGTCTCCCCTGAATCGTCGAGATATGGAGATGGGTGTGTATTGAAAAACCGTTCATGTTTTAGCCGACAGCTACCCCCATTGTACAATATACTCCCACTCAAAAATACAGAAAACACAGCTGTACATTTTCCTAAAATTACAGTTAAATAAAATGTCCCAAATGCATCCCGGGTAGGGGGTCACCACAATGAATGTATTCCCGGTGAACTTATCTTTGTTTTTGGATAATTTTTAATCTGTACAATAGCAACAACTATTTTGGTCAAGCTTTCAGACGCAGCATTAATTTATCTTTAACTAGAATAGTTTCAAATTGTAGAAAACTCAAATAGTTCCTAGGGTTCGTATTTATTCGTTTTCTTCTCACAGTCCATAGAATGATCCTCTTACTCCCATAAAAGGCATTTCTCACATTTCTATCCTCTTTTTGTTTCGTTAGCAAGAACAACAAATGCTTTGTTCACCATTTTAAGGGTGGTAACATGGTCTACGTTATAGCCGTGCGCTGATTGGTCCAGACCTCAAAACATACGGAGATTATCACACGATAATGTCCATTTGTTTGTTGTGAGCTGTTTAATTCACGTGGCGAATTGATGACGTCTCATTCTTGTAACGCAGTGCTACAAAGCTGAGCGACGATTGGTTCATTCATTGCGCAGTGGGCGGAGTTCACACAGCTGCAGCTAGTGAACGGACAGCACGCGCGGACATGGCCTGCAAACCAGTCACGAAGATCTTGCATCAAAAATGGGATAGATTTGCAGAAAATTTGCCATTCCGCTTATGAAATGAGGAAATAGTTATCATTGTGCATGTTAGAATGGAGCTCGCGGCTACGCCGCTCGGTTTAAAACTAAACATCGAAAAATTATTACACGATAATATTCACTATTAAAGAATGTCATTAACTCCTAAACTAATCATAAATTAATCGTAAAATGCTTTCTGGGAAAATGGCGTCAATGAGACGTCATCAGTCAGACCAGCTTTGATGATCTTTTATATTTGCTGGTAGAGCTGAACCAAAGGTATTGGGCCCTGTTTTGCCTCATGGACTTTAATTTACTCTCTAAAATGATTAGACTGAAAATTCAATCTATCAGATTGAAATTAGTTGCCAATCTATTCGATTGAATTTACCATCTTTTAGATTAAAAATTTCAATATAGTACATTGAATTTTCTGTCTACAACAGATTCATGTTATTGTTTTCAATCTATTAGATTGAATATTTTCAATCCAATAAAAGATTTGTCAGTAGAAGGGAGAGTGGATATTAGGTAACGTTTTGCCGGGGGAGATAACTCTTTTGTGGAGGGTACGTGAAGGGGGCGCTGTGCCGTATGACGTCACTTCCGGTCTGGGTGAATGGAGCGTGACCTCTGTATGACGTCACTTCCGGTTTGGTCATTCTGAGCATGCGCGGTAGACCAAGTCCCTAATGGTCCGATGGAGTCGAGTGAAGTATCAATGTGAAGCCTAGGTGAGGGGGCATCCCACTGGGTGGGTGTGGGGTTGGACTATGGTCATTCGGCGCATGCGCGGTAGACCAAGGGTATGGAAATAGACGTTTTGGGTTCTAGGGGAGCCCCTAGTGGGTCGATGGAGTCGTATGAGGTATCAATATGAAGCCTATGTGTAGGGGCATCCGAGGGGCTGGATGTGGGGTTGGAATATGGTTATTCTGCGCATGCGCTGTAGTCCAAGTGTATGGAAATAACCGTGTTGGGATCTAGGGGAGCCCCTCATGGGCCGACGGGGTCGAGTGAGGTATCAATGCGAAGCATTCGTGAAGGGGCATCTGATGCGGTGGGTGTGGGGTTGAATTATCGTCATTCTGCGCATGCGCGGTAGACCAAGGGTATGAAAATAGACGTTTTGGGATCTAGTGGAGCCACTAGTGGGTCGATGGAGTCGTATGAGGTATCAATGTGAAGCCTATGTGAGAGGGCATCCGACTGGGTGGATGTGGGGTCGAAATATCGTCATTCTGCGCATGCGCAATAGAGAAAGGGTATGAAAATAGACGTGTTTGGGATGTAGGTGAGCCCCTAATGAGCCGATGGAGTTGAGTGAGGTATCAATGGGAAGCCTAGATGAGGGGCATCCGATTGGACTAGGGTCTCGGCCGTTGCATGCGCAGACAGAGAATTCTGGGAAAAGGGTGTGGAAATAGACGTGTTAGGGATCATTTGCGTACACTTCGCCATCCATAAGATGGCTTGCGAATCGTGTGTCTCCATTATCGCGGAGCGATATCCAGTACCTTACCGGATTCTGTTCGGCCTTCATCCGGCGGAGAACAGACTCGAAAACTCTGATAAATTACAGGTTTTCATACATACCTCGGAAACAGATATTGCCTGGGCTTACAAAATATTTATGTATGAATAACTTTCGTATCGTCCAAGAGGTGGGGTAGATCTGTAATTTTGAAAAAGTAGATCATCACATGACTCGAAAATGGCGGGTTACGCTGGGGTTACGTCGGTAGACTTTAGCGGATTGGCTGACGGAGCCACGTGGTATTGATTTGTGAAAATTCCCTCTTGCATTTGCCGAAAGTAGTCTGAAATGGATACACACGATCCCAGGGTCAGTCTTACCGCGTACAGATGACCGAAATGGTTACAGGTTGGTTAGGGATTAGGTGAGCCCTTAATGATCCTATGGTGTCGTATGAGGTCTTATTTTGAAGCTGTCGTGAGAGAGCATCCGCCTGGGCTAGTGTGTCGTTCGTTGTCAATAGTCTGCGCATGCGCAGTCTGACGGTAGTATAGACTTCCGGGTTTCACTAAAACTACCTTCGAACACAGAAGTGTTCCAATTTTTACTTAGACGTAGGGTCCAGATGCTCAACATCCAGGTTTTCCCCGGCCCGGCCCAGCCCACCCCGGCCACAGCGCGCGCGGGTTATCCGGCCGCAGCGCGCGCGCTGGTTCTCCGGAAGTGCGCGGCATCACCGGCAGTGCGCGGATGAATGTCGGGTCAAAAGGTCAAAGGTCACATCCAGTTCAAAAGGTCCAAGGTCTCCCTTTCGGCAAGGTTCGGCGACAATGTTGCGGCATCGATATACAGAGCTCAAACCCCCAAAAGGGGATTGTAAATTAACCGGGGAAGGATGGGCAGTTCCATTTGGACCAATCAGCGGTCGAGAAACAGAGCCAATGAGCGATCGATAAAAGAACCAATGGACGGGTGCTAGAATTTCGCTCACGTCTGCGCCTACATCCGGGTACTGGGATGCTTTCGCCTACTTCCTCGCCTACATCAGGGTTCTTGTACACCCGGGTAATGTTTTCTGGATATGGATGGGTTACCTTTGGCTCCATTCTAGGCCACTGGTTGGCTAATACGGTGTTTAAAGCCAATTTCATGCATTATGCTCATGTAGAAACACACAAGACAGGGTTTTTCGGTGAGATCTCATTTTGTTTTTTATTCAGTAACAACAACAACGTGAGAACAACCACGTGAAAACTGAAGCCCAGAACAGGGGGCTTGTACATTGAAAGAACTGAAGCCCAGAACATGGGGCATGTAAACTTAAGCCCAGAACAAGGGGCTTGTACATTGAAATGATGGGCGGCCCAGTCATGTACGAGTAAATCACGGTCCTCGGCCTTGGGGTACTCGTCAAACATCTGTACGATGGTAGATAATGGTCTTCCCCGGCATCGATGGTACAGGTAAAACAAGAAATATTGTCCGCACACGCTACTGGTCAGGCTTTGCAACGTTTGACTGTTCCAACACCACGTCGATGAAGTCTGTTAAATCGGGATGGACGGGTGGCAGGCCGTACGGGTCAAAGTATTCGCCCTGCTGTTCTGTCAAGTACACGGCCACCCAATGTTCACCGGGCCGATCCATCGTGTCCGTGTTGAGAACGTAAGCAGCAGGATACACACAGTCTAATGGGAACATATCTCGGGCGAACACCCCTTGAAAGACCATACGTGTCTCTGGGTCATTCTCCAGCACGGTGGTTATCTGGTCTGTATCCATGTTAGGTGGAAAAGTCCCACAGGACGTTGCGCGCTTTGTCCACTTGAATGATGTTGTCAAACTCGGCGTAGCAGATCACATTGACGGTGGTCCCCAGGGCTCGTGCAAAGTGGATTTCCAACCGTAAATTGCCTTGCTTGGCTAGGGCCAGATGATGGTCGTTCTCTAAGGTGTGGATCAGATCGAAACAGAACAACGTGTATCCGTTCCCGTAGTCCTCCCGACTGAACAATTTCCCTTCGTCCTGGTTGATTTGACCGGAGGCTGTAAACAGGCTCTGATAGGCTCGAATGAAATTCCTGCGCCCAAAGTTCGGTGTTAAAGCCGTGGCTGGGACCTGTTGTCCATCCACATGCAGGGCCACAAAATTGATGCCGAAATGTTTAAAGTGAAACGGATTCTCTGGGTAGGCTCCGATGAAATGGTATTTTCCTCGCAGGCCAGGATCAACCGCTTGGGTAGTTCCCCCAGGAACAGGTTTTATTTGTTGGCGCTTATATTTCCAGCAGGCACAGAGAACACTTTGGTCCACCCAATACTGGACCCAACACGGAAGCGGCCAACGGTGCTAAGATGGCCCCGAGAAAGCCGCCTTTCAGTAACACCTTTTTCTTTTGTGATTGAGAGACTCGCTTCTGGACTAGGGTTCGGAGACCTGTCTTATGCTTGGTCAACTTGGTCTTCAGAGGCGGAGTCAGTGGTACGTTGCCTTTTAACAGGTTGTACACGATCTCACACAGACAGCGTACAAGGTCAAGGTCCAAACCGCGTACAATGGTTCGAACCAACTCGGGTGGGGGCCGTCTTCAATACACGGGGCGTGGGAGCGTGCTTTCGTACTCGCGCAGACATCATGTACAACTAATGCCAGAACCCACAACTCTGCCCTTTTTATCTACCTCAGAGAACAGAGACAAAGTCAATCATGATGTGGTATTCATTCTTTTTATCATGCCCATCATCAAATACACAGACCTCAGCTGGTGGAGCCTCTGTGGACGTGTTTACATTATTTTTGCATGTACATGTGGTGGGCCTCTCCGGGAAAGATGCCGGTCCGCAGTCGAAGGTGGTCGGGGTGGCTTGCTGGAGGTCGAAGAGCATATACCCGTGCTGAGGGTTGTGGCATCTTTAAAGGCTTCCAACGCAAACGGTGTGCGGCCGGGATACATCTGTCTCGCCAGGTGCAGCAGTTGAGTGGTATCTCTCGGGTTTTTGAAGACCACCAGGTAGTGGGCATTTAAGCTGATGTTCCTATGTTCTTTGTTTTTACTGAACACATTCTGCACAATGTAGATGATGCTGAGCCGTCGATGGTGGCTGCCTTTCGTAAAGAGTTGGGTGACCCGCGCATCCGTCTCCGCCATGAGATCATCCAGAACCACCAAGGTGTCGGGTTCCAAATCGGCCAGGTTGGGTAGGCCTTCCACGAACGTGATGTGGGGCATTGCTGCATACGCTGCCTGCCATTCTCCGTAACACCACACGACTCGGGCAGTGGGTGGGGTGATCATGCTGTCGGCGTGTTGAAGGAGCTTCCTGACGAAGTGCGTTTTGCCGGAGCCCGTCGGTCCTGCGATTACGCAAGTGAAGGGATGCTGCCACCGAGGGTCTATGGTTCGAGCTGTATGCGCTGTCATGGTAATCCGCTCTTGTAAATATCGTACGAGTGAACTGGAGCGGTGGTGATGGGTACAACGTCGGTCGTGGCTGTCTGTTCACTGTAAGGGATGATGGTGGTGGGTACAACGTCGGTCGTGGTTGTCTGTTCACTGTAAGGGATGAAATCCGGTGGGTTTTCAGACTTAGTGTGTACTTGGTGTAGGTGTGGAGCTTGGTGTGGAGCTCGTTGTGGCTTGTACACGGGGTGTGGTGGTGACTGGGCTCGATACGGAGGTGACTGGTGCTATCTGTAGACTGGTTCCACTGGTGGCTGGTGTTCTCAGTTGGTTAAGTAACGTGCTGACATAGGCTACGTCGTAAAACACACCTCCGTACAACACACTCAGCAGGGTTAGCAGTATCAGCACAAAGCCCACTTGTGCTTTGCGCGTTTTGGGAGACGCTGTGTTCAGAGGCAGCTGCTGTTTGTCCATGGCACTGTGGTCGGACGTGGAATGAAGGATGCCGGCAGTGGTGTCTGGCTTTTTAGTCGTTCCACCTGGTTAGCAGCGACCAAGGAATTGAAGGAACTGGGCCAGCCTTGTCATTTGACGAAATGAAACAGTTTGCCACGCCGACGTTCCGTTTTCAAAATCTGCTCCAACGTGTAGTAATCTTGCTGTGGTTTTACGACAGGCTGTATTTCCGTCTCGTAAAACGTTCCTAGCAACGGTTCCCCTTGAAGATCTTCCAGTTCATAGAGTCGCTGCTGTCGGGGTAGGCGCCGTTTAGTCGGGAAATGCTCATCGCTCCAGTTGGGCAAATAACTTTTCTCGAACTTGCCCTTGACTTTACTGATCCGTACAGGATCCGCGACCTTGAACACCGCCTTCGGCGCTCGTGGCGATGGCCTGGGGTACAAGACACGCCGGACTTGGGCTTCATTGCGTTGGGTCACGGTAATGGGGGCTCTCTCTATACTCCGATGATAGGCTCGATTGTAACCACTCACAACTTTCGGGAGAACGTCGATGTACCGTCTTGTATTCTTATAGGTGAAATATTTATACATACGGCCTTTGAGTGTCCTGTTGAACCTTTCCACCACGGAAGCCTTGGTCTCGTTGTACGTATGGCAGAAAAGCTCCTTCTGGGCTTTCAGAAACTGTTGGAACGATCTGTTGAGGAATTCCGTGCCTTCGTCGGTTTGCAAATACAAAGGTTTGCGCCCGGTCTTGAAGATATCTTTGAACGCCGCAATGAGATTGGCCCCCGTTTTCTTCAGGATGGGTACCACCCACGCATACTTCGATAGGATATCGATGCACGTCAAGATATACCGATTCCCATCGTTGTGTTTGGCAAAGGCGCTCATATCGACCAAATTCGCTTGCCACTGGGCATCTATTCCTCGCACGATGACCCGGTTCCGTAGAAAATGGCGACGGACAAATCGATGTAAGGTATAGGTGTCTTGTTTTCTTAACCAATCTCGGACTTGGGCACGTTGTATCCCCTGGGGTTTGGCCGCTCGATAGAGAGCCGACAATGCACTATAGGCCGCCGGACTGTCTGGACTGTAGTATAAGTTATCCAACACCTTCTCCCAGCGCTTCATGGTGACAAATGATGATGGATCCTGGCTCTATCGTTTATTTATAACGGATATATCTTGGGCCGGTGTTTCTTTCTGATTTTCTTCGTTGGCTTCCACAGTGTCCATGGTAAATGACCAGTCCAACTCGTCTGATGACCGCTTGATAAGCACTTGATCCACATCTACCACGGCATCTTCCAATGCAGACCATAGATCAGGGTGAAGGGTAAAATGCACTGTACCCCCATCTAGCCGAGCCAATTGAGCAAAGAAAGGGCCGCGTCGGATGTACACATCGTGACACAAGTGGATGAGGTCGCCGTCCAGTTCACCAGACAACACCCGTTTGAAATTGGCGCAGCCCTCTCGAGACAGACGAATGTGAGCCAAGCACAGTTCTGTAGGGTCCGCATCACAGATAGGTTCTGTAGGGTCCGCATCACAGATGTCTCCCACCTCCTCCATGATATCGACATTATCCGCATACACGTGCAGGAAAACCTCGGGGGTCAAGCTGAGATATGCCAGCATTATATGCTCCGTCATGGTCAGTACATGAATTGTTCCAGATTTGCCTGTCTCTCGTATTTGTAGGGAGAACCCCGTGAGATCAATGGATCGGCTGGTCATGTCACTGGGCTGACTGAGTCTAGCCAGATAACCAATGGCATCGTCGTCTGGTTCTCGGCTAGACATTTGTTCATTGGGTTCTGTCGCCGCTTCTTTCAGGGCACGAGCCCACTCCAACGATAGGCACCACTTTCTCGAAGGCTGTCCACAGATCGGAGTCTAGGATGAAGCCTCGCGTAGGGTCTTGGTAGCGGCCCAGGCGTGGGAAGAAGGGTCCACGGTGTACGTAGATGGCATTGTCTATGCGGATGAGGTGTCCGTCGAGCTCGCCGCTCAACACCCGTTTAAATTTGGTCCAGCCGTCACGGTGTAGTGTAACCGTATTCGATACGGTCTCAGCGGGCGACCAGCAAACATCTCCACGGTCTTTCACGAGGACTTTATCTTCATAGACGTGTAACCCCACCCGGGGTGTAAGGGGAAGGCTCGTAGAACAGGTGACATGCTTGACCCAATGTCGATCATTGAATGACGCACACTGTTTCTGATCCTCGTCTTTATAGTCAGGTCCCACTGTCAATGCCACAGCGCCAGGGTCAATAGGGCACAGACCATGACTAGGCCAACCAGTCGTCGCTGATTCCGGCGTGAGCGTTCGTGGTCCATAGCCCGAGCATAAAGGATGGCTGTCATAGTCCAGTAGTGGTGAGTGATGGCACACCTCTCCATCGAGTGCACTCTGTCGAGGACCGCTTCTGGTGTCGCCCCTCGTTGTCGTCGCCATCTGCAAACATGGACCGAACCACTGCTCGGTAACCCGTGAATGAGTTAACCACGGTGGCATGATGTAAAATGCGAGTCGCATAGGGCTGGATCTCCGTCATGTCTCTGCAACCGTAGAAATGAAGGTGTGGGATCCAGACGGACGTGTTTTATAGACCATGTCACACATGCCCGCCTATATGTAGCTCTACGGATGTAGTCCATGATACGTACTATTCTGATTGGTTATGTGGCTCCTTTAGAGATGGTGCCTTATCGACAATGGGGACTACTTGTTCCAAACCCGTCCATAGATCGGAGTCCAGGGTAAAACACAACGCCCCAACACACAATGGGTCGTAGAGAGGGTGACCAATGTCACGTTTTTCCTTACCAAGCTGACCGACCACCGCCATCGGTTGAATGCGTCACCCGTGCACTGATGAATACCGTAACATGCCGCACATACTCTCTATGTCTACATGCTGATCGTTGACTTGAGCTCAGTAAACACTTGTACCTAATGTGACGGTGCGTTAAACAATAAAACATGGTGTTTGATATTTCAATTTGTTTTGCAGTGAACATACTAACCATCCCCAGGGCGGCTCCCCCAGCCTGGGTATGATGTAACATTGGGGATAATAAACTATATAAACATTGCTGAACTTGTTGTTATTCAAGACAACCGCTACCCGATTGTATAATACAGAACATACAATGTATAATACAGGACATATTTGGTACAATACAGGAAACCTGTCGTATAACACAGCACAGATTTGGGGTGAGTGAGTGAGTGAATAGGGTTTAACGTCGCTTTCAACATTTTTTCAGCTATATCACGACGGGGAAGGGAAGGGACGGGAGGGGGAGGGGCAGGGATACCTACTTGTAACAGAGCAGATCTAATGCTGCCATTTTATAGTGCTGTCCCACTGAAATATCATGCCGTAGGCAGACATGACACCCCACTCAGTCACATTATACTGACACCGAGCGAACCAGTCCTTGTTCTATCCTCTTAATGCTGAGCGTAAGCGAGGGAGCAACAAGTTCCATTTTTCAAGTCTTAGGTATGACCCGGCCTGGGATCGAACCCAGTACCTACCGCTTACGAGGCCGACGCGCTAACCATTAGACTACCGCAGTGCGGTCGCATAGATTTGGTATAATACAGGACAGATACTGTATAATACAGCACAGATTTGGTATAATACAGAACATATATTGTATAATACAGGACAAATATGGTACAATACAGGACAGTGACACCCCACAGAACGCATTCGGACCAAGGATGGTCCATCTCTACACCAAATACCTTCCTTCACTGCCCCAAAATTCCCAATGTCGCTACTACTCGTACTGATGACGTCACCGATGACGTCAAAGATGCTGTGAACATTCCTCAAATCGGGGTCGATCGCTCATTGGCTCTTTTTCTCGACCGCTGAATGGTCCAAATGGAACTGCCCATCCTTCCCCGGTTAGTTTACAATCCCCTTTTTGGGGTTCAAGCTCTGTATATCGATGCCGCAACATTGTCGCCGAACCTTGCCGGAAGGGAGACCTTGGACCTTTTGACCTGGATGTGACGTTTGACCTTTTGACCCGACATTCATCCGCGCACTTCCGGAGAACCCGCTCGCGCACGCTGTGGCCGGATAACCCGCGCGCGCTGCGGCCGGGGAGGGCTGGGCCAGGCCGAGGAAAACCAGGATGTTGAACATCCGGACCCTACGTCTAAGTAAAAATTGGAACTCTTCTGTGTTCGAAGGTAGTTTTAGTGAAACCCGGAAGTCTATACTACGGTCAGACTGCGCCACGCAGACTTTTGACAACGAAGGACACACTAGGCCAGGCGGATGCTTCCTCACGACAGCTTCAAAATAAGACCTCATACGACAGCATAGGATCATTAGGGGCTCACTTAAACCCTAACACGTCTATTTCCACACCCTTTTCCCATAATTCCCTGTTTGCGCATGCGCAGACTGTGGACAACGGCCGAGACCCTAGTCCAATCGGATGCCCCCACACCTAGGCTTTACATTGATACCTCACTCAACTCCATCGGCTCATTAGGGGCTCACCCACATCCCAAACACGTCTATTTTCATACTCTTTCTCTATTTCGCATGCGCAGAATGACGATATTTCGACCCCACATCCACCCAGTGGGATGCCCCCTCACATAGGCTTCACATTGATACCTCATACGACTCCATCGATCCACTCGATCCACTCGATCCCAAAACGTCTATTTTCATACCCTTGGTCTACCGCCCATGCGCACAATGACGATATTTCAACCCCACACCCACCCCATCAGATGCCCCTTCACGAGTGCTTCACATTGATACCTCACTCGACCCCATCGGTCCATTAGGGGCTCCCCTAGATCGCAAAACGGGTATTTCCATATACTTGGTCTACCGCGCATGCGCAGAAAAAACATATTCCAATCCCACACCCAGGCCCTCGGATGCCCTCCTCACATAGGCTTCACACTGATACCTCCATCGACTCCATCGACCCAATAGGGGCTCCCCTAGACCCCAAAACGTCTATTTCCATACCCTTGGTCTACCGCGCATGCGCAGAATGACCATAGTCCAACCCCACACCCACCCAGTGGGATGCCCGCCTCACCTAGGTTTCACACGTGGTGCATGTAAATCAAAGCAGAGCGTGATAGATGGCGTCAGGAAGTCAAGCGTTCAAGCATCACCAACGACTCTAAATCAGAATCGGAAAGACTATCCCTTCAATTCAAGACAATAGTATATATATATATCCTGCATTGTTATGATGTAGCGCATTGTTGCCTTACTTCTATAATGTATCATACATGTATGATATGTTCTAAGACACTCTCCCCATTAGAAAATACTTCTCAGACGATGAGAGTGATTGTGAAGAAAGCATTCATCCGAGAGACAGAGAGAGAGAGTTCAGCCTACCGAACCCCGAAAACGTTTTAAATGTAATGACAACGATGAATTGGGTGAACTGGGTACACTCATCGTACTCGCGTGTATACCTGCCTATACCCGCAGGTAATAACGTCATCTGTAACTTATACTCTTGCTCTTGTTCATGTCATGTCGGCGACTTCCCTTTTTCATCACTTGTGGGAGCGAAGCGGTGGTTGCGAGTGAGGAAGGTCACAGCTTCGGGTCCACGCATTTCACTTCGGCGATAAGCGACACCCCCCGCCCCTATATTTTCGATAAAATTCAGGAAATTAGCCCCCCCCCCTCGACACCCACCCCCATCCCTCTGCCCACTCCATGCCCATCTACTCCTACCAGTCTTTCTACAATATCTCCGGAATGACAAAACTTGAGAGCTGACATTATAATTTATCATAGTAGCGTCATTTTGAACCTATTTTCATAACTCTGCGAGCAGAGGATCATGGGTAAATTCAAGATGGCGACCATGTGAGGACCAGAAAAATGATGTTTTCGACATTTTCTTAAAAATTCCGTCTGTTCTGAAAGGAAGAATGTCCAAAGGCTATTTTATTTGACATCAGATTATTATTTAGTAATTCATCATGCAGTTTTTTGTGAAGAAAACACACAAAGAAGAAAACAGAAAAAAATAACCGAAGAATCGTCAACATTCTTTTTAACGAATTCACTGTGACGTCATCATGGTGGCCAATACAAAGTGTTCCAGTGTAATGTATCAGACGTGCAGTGGTCCAGTCAAATCTCAAACCTCGCTTAGAGGTTCATAGTAGTATATAAAGGACCCATTGGGTATGATTGACCTACTTATTTGTTCCCCCGGGAAAAATTTGTGGCGGAACTGGGGCGGGGTTTCCCAGTGGGGGTTTCCCATGACGATCACGTGATCAAAGCATGTACTGACCTGTCTAGGCTATAGTTCCGGGTCCAAGGTCAAAAATAGTTCCATGTATTCCTCCGCGGTGATGCGGTCTGGCGGTGATGCGGTCGCGGTAGAAAGCTTCCGCGGGCAGAAAGTAGTCCCTAGACTGGAAATACGCTGCATGGTCCGATGGGGCCGAGTGAGGCTCTTTTCAGTCATGTTATGGGTGTTTTCACAGAATAAATAAATAAATAAATTAAATAATTTTAATTAATTAATTAATTAATAAATTAATTAATTAAATAATTTTAATTAATTAATTTTAATTAATTAATAAACACTTTACAACGATAGGGTCATAGTGGGACTCGAACCCAGGTGTCCTCGATCTAGAGGCAGACACGTTATCCAGTACGCCACGAGCTATAGGCTTCAAGCCATATTTGAAAATGGTCTATATATGTCTACGGCCCATACTGGCGCACTGGCCAATGTTGAACCTACTGAGAAACCTACTTCTATACATTTGCGGTAGGGTTGTGGGGTCTCGTTTTCTTAGTCTCGTCGGGACAAACACGATAGGAAGTGTCGCGGAGCAAATCGGTGAAATTTTTGAAAAAGTACGATACAGTCCCATATAGCCCCATACTGGCGCACTGGCCATGTGGGAAAAGGGTATGGAAATAGACGTTTTGGGATCTAGGGCAGCCCCTAATGGACCGATGGGGTCGAATGAGGTATCAAAGTGAAGCATTCGTGAAGGGACATCTAATGGGATGGGTGTGGGGTTGAAATATCGGCATTCTACGCATGCGCGGTAGCCCAAGTGTATGGAAATAGACGTTTTGGGATCTAGGGGAGCCCCTAATGGTCCAATGGGGTCATATGAGGTATCAAAGTGAAGCATTCGTGAAGGGGCATCTGATGGGCTGGGTGTGGGGTTGAAATATCGGCATTCTGCGCATGCGCGGTGGCCAAAGGGTATGAAAATAGGCGCGCGCGGTGTAAAGGTTTCCACCGCGGTGGAAACTTTTGTCGCGCCGGGATCAAAGGTCAGTTGCGGTCACCTTTAGCGACGTACACCAATCAGAAGCGAGTATTTCAAATCCGTCACATAGCTCTCGTCCAATCAGAAGCGAGTATTTTGACCCGGTGCATTATGGGACATATTCAAGATGGCCCTTCCAAAATGGCGGATCCAACATGGAAGCTCCAAAATGGCGGCGTATGTCAGAGCAATAGCACAAAAGCAACATTTGTTTGAACGCATCATTAAACGACGTTAAAGCGTTAAGAAAGTGTGTTAAGGCGTTGAGACGGGCGTTAAGACGGGCGTTAAGGCGTTGAGACGGGCGTTAACGCGTAACGACGGGCGTTGACGGGCGTCGCTGCATTTCGATGAATTGGTGTCAATTCCATGGAAACCAGAGCTTCTGAGCTAATTCACCAGGGCGTTGAAGCGTTAAGCTAAGCGTTGACGGGCGTTACTGTCTTTAAAAGCGAGAGCATTTCCAAAAACACGCACAGTCGATGTTCAACCGTCAACATGACTTATACTTGCTCTGAGTGCGAACGCACGTTCACCAGACATTACGATATGATGCGACACCAGAAAAATATACATGGGATTGAAGACTCTGAGGAGTCCGTTGAGGCGGATGCTGATACCGAGACTGCTGGGAGTGTACCGACTGATACCGAAACAGAGATTGCCGAGAGTCTATCTAGTGATGCGGGGTGCTTGACCTCAGATAGTCGGCATACGTCCGTGGAAAGTGATGCAGAACCTACCTTCAGGGATCGTATTGTGACAGCAGCTATCAATACTTACGCTGCAGCGATTGAGGACGCCGAAGAGGATAATTTACAACAGACGTACACCCAAATGTGCCCCCGCATCAGGAAAACAGCCATGGCGATCTATGAACAGTATACCTTACTACCGCTTGAAATGAAAGGCGATCCCACGCACAGGTCCATCATGAAGATCAAGCGTCACTTGGAAGAGGCTATGGGGCTACCACCCACCGAGACCCTGGAAAATGCGATCAGAATGCGCAAACAACTGTTTCAGGACATGCTGCCCAAAGAATATCCAGGCCTGTCCGACGATGATTAGAATAAACGGTTCAGAGCGAACATGGTCGAAGATGGAACTTGCTGAAATGGTGACTTCTGATTGGACAAGAATACATCTAACGGACAGGAACGAATATGACAGATGCAAATGGTGGCCTCTGATTGGGCAAGAGTCTTTTTGAGTTGTAAACATACCCAACGCGGCTCTCCCAGCGTTGGTATGCTGTAACATTGGGGAAAATAAACTATATGAAAAAACTTCTTATTGTTGTTGTTCTCTCATGTGTCATTGTTGTTGTTGTTGTTCTCTCTCCGGTCTATATCATGGCGTCAAGGTGTTATGTTAGAGCGCTAAGGCGTAACGACGGGCGTCGACGGGCGTCACTGCATTTCGAAGAATTAGTGACAATTCCATGGAATATCTAGAAAATCAGAACTTCTGAGCTATTTCACCATGGCGTTGAAGCATTAAGCTTGGCGTCGGTGGACGTTGCTACAAGATGACACCTCATACGACGCATTCGGACCAGGGATGGTCGCTCTCTACTCCAAATACCTTCCTTCACTGCCCCAAAATGGCTGGGGAGATAACTCTATTGATAGGCAAGCCCCGTTTAAGCCCGGCGACCTATATACCCCATACCCCATATAGGCATTTTCCCGGATTGTTCGATAAAGTCCGTGTTCCGGTTTTCTTTCAGGAAAAATTTTACATGCACCCACCCATGACTGGATGCCCCTTCACATAGGCTTCACATTGATACCTCATACAACTCCATCGGCCCATCCCAAAACGTCTATTTCCATACCCTTTTCCCACAATTCCCTGCCTGCGCATGCGCAGAATGCTGACAACGCTCCAGCCACTAGACCAGTGAGATGCCCCCTCACATAGGCTTCACATGGATACCTCATACAACTCCATCGGCCCATTAGGAGCTCCCCTAGATCCCAAAACGTCTATTTCCATACCCTTTTCCCACAATTCCGTCTGCACATGCGCAGAATGGTGACAACGCCCGAGCCGCTAGCCCAGGCAGATGCCCCTTCACGAATGCTTCATTTTGATACCTCACTCGAACCCATTGGTCCATTAGTGGCTCCCCTAGCTCCCAAAGCGTCTATTTTCATACCCTTTTCCCATAATTCCCTGCCTGCGCATGCGCAGAATGGCGACAACGCTCCAGCCACTAGTCCAGTCAGATGCCCCCTCACATAGGCTTCACATGGATACCTCATACAACTCCATCAGCCCATTAGGAGCTCCCCTAGATGCCAAAACGTCTATTTCCATACCCTTTTCCCATAATTCCCAGTCTGCGCATGCGCAGAATGGTGACAACGCCCGAGCCGCTAGTCCAGGCAGATGCTTCTTCACGAATGCTTCGCTTTGATACCTCACTCGACCCCATTGGTCCAGTAGTGGCTCCCCTAGCTCCAAAACGTTTATTTCCATACACTTTGGCCATCGCGCATGGGCAGAATGCCGATATTTCAACCCCACACCCAGCCCATCAGATGCCCCTTCACGAATGCTTCACTTTGATACCTCATATGACCCCATTGGACCATTAGGGGCTCCCCTAGATCCCAAAACGTCTATTTCCATACCCTTGGGCCACCGCGCATGCGCAGAATGCCGATATTTCAACCCCACACCTAGCCCATTAGATGCCCCTTCACGAATGCTTCACTTTGATACCTCATTCGACCCCATCGGTCCATTAGGGGCTGCCCTAGATCCCAAAACGTCTATTTCCATACCCTTTTCCAACATGACCAGTGCGCCAGAATGGGACTATATGGGGCTATATCGTACTTTTTCAAAAATTTCACCGATTCGCTCTGCGACACTTCCTATCGTGTTTGTCCTGACGAGACTAAGAAAACGAGACCCCACAACCCTACCGCAAATGTATAGAAGTAGGTTTCTCAGTAGGTTCAACATTGGCCAGTGCGCCAGTATGGGCCGTAGATATATATAGACCATTTTCAACTCTGGCTTGAAGCCTATAGCTCGTGGCGCAATGGATAACGTGTCTGCCTCTAGATCGAGGAGACCCGGGTTCGAGTCCCACTATGACCCTTTCGTTGTAAAGTGTTTATTAATTAATTAAAATTAATTTATTTATTAATTAATTATTTAATTAATTAATTAAAATTAATTAATTTATTTATTTATTTATTTATTTATTTATTTATTTTTATTTATTTATTGATTTATTTATTCTGTGAAAACACCCATGACATGACTGAAAAGAGCCTCACTCGGCCCCATCGGACCATGCAGCGTATTTCCAGTCTAGGGACTACTTTCTGCCCGCGGAAGCTTTCTATCGCGACCGCATCACCGCCAGACCGCATCACCGCGGAGGAATACATGGAACTATTTTTGACCTTGGACCCGGAACTATAGCCTAGACAGGTCAGTACATGCCATGATCACGTGATCGTCATGGGAAAACCCCACTGGGAACCCCCCCTGGGAAATCCCGCCCCAGTTCCGCCACAAATTTTACCCGGGGGAACAAATAAGTAGGTCAATCATACCCAATCGGTCCTTTATATACTACTGTTCATATTGATAGAAACACTGGTACGCGAGGATGGGTGTAGATATATTCCGAATATATTTTCTACCTTTTTGATCCATTTTTATCTGTATAAAATGGGATCGCCATATCCTACGTCCCACCGCTAAGGTGCCGTGTAAAAGATGTGTGTTTATGGATGAGGATGATTTAATACTGGTTCGTGGCAATGGCGGCCCCATTCAAACACATAAAAATGAGTCAGGAAGATAAAAAATTTCATTGGTAAGATATTGTGGCGAGCAAATATGTGTTGGCCTAAATATAAAGGTCCCAAGGTCACAAACCACTGATTTTGTTGTGGCGAGCAAATATGTGTTGGTCTAAATATAAAGGTCCAAAGGTCACAAACCACTGATTTTGTTGTGGCGAGCAAATATGTGTTGGTCTAATTATAAAGGTCCAAAGGTCACAAACCACTGATTTTGTTGTGGCGAGCAAATATGTGTTGGTCTAATTATAAAGATCCAAAGGTCACAAACCACTGATTTTGTTGTGGCGAGCAAATATGTGTTGGTCTAATTATGAAGGTCCAAAGGTCACAAACCACTGATTTTGTTGTGGCGAGCAAATATGTGTTGGTCTAATTATAAAGGCCCAAAGGTCCCAAACCACTGATTTTGTTGTGGCGAGCAAATATGTGTTGGTCTAATTATAAAGATCCAAAGGTCACAGACCACTGATTTTGTTGTGGCGAGCAAATATGTGTTGGTCTAATTATAAAGGTCCAAAGGTCACAAAGCACTGATTTTGTTGTGGCGAGCAAATATGTGTTGGTCTAATTATAAAGGTCCAAAGGTCACAAAGCACTGATTTTGTTGTGGCGAGCAAATATGTGTTGGCCTAATTATAAAGGTCCAAAGGTCACAAACCACTGATTTTGTTGTGGCGAGCAAATATGTGTTGGTCTAATTATAAAGGTCCAAAGGTTACAAAGCCCTGATTTGTTGTGGCGAGCAAATATGTGTTGGTCTAATTATAAAGGTCCAAAGGTCACAAAGCACTGATTTTGTTGTGGCGAGCAAATATGTGTTGGTCTAATTATAAAGGTCCAAAGGTCACAAAGCACTGATTTTGTTGTGGCGAGCAAACATGTGTTGGTCTAATTATAAAGGTTCAAAGGTCACAAACCACTGATTTTGTTGTGGCGAGCAAATATGTGTTGGTCTAATTATAAAGGTCCAAAGGTCACAAACCACTGATTTTGTTGTGGCGAGCAAATATGTGTTGGTCTAATTATAAAGGCCCAACGGTCACAAACCACTGGTTTTGTTGTGGCGAGCAAATATGTGTTGGTCTAATTATAAACATCCAAAGGTCACAGACCACTGAGTTTGTTGTGGCGAGCAAATATGTGTTGGTCTAATTATAAAGGTCCAAAGGTCACAAAGCACTGATTTTGTTGTGGCGAGCAAATATGTGTTGGTCTAAGTATAAAGGTCCAAAGGTCACAAACCACTGATTTTGTTGTGGCGAGCAAATATGTGTTGGTCTAATTATAAAGGTCCAAAGGTTACAAAGCACTGATTTGTTGTGGCGAGCAAATATGTGTTGGTCTAATTATAAAGGTCCAAAGGTCACAAAGCACTGATTTTGTTGTGGCAAGCAAATATGTGTTGGTCTAATTATAAAGGTCCAAAGGTCACAAAGCACTGATTTTGTTGTGGCGAGCAAATATGTGTTGGCCTAATTATAAAGGTCCAAAGGTCACAAATCACTGATTTTGTTGGGTTTAATATTATAATCAGGACTTGACTTCCGGTGAAATTTGACTGTTCATTATACCTGATTGGGTGAGAAATGATAGTCATATATTTTAATATACTTCTATAATATTCAACACTCAAAAATATTTTTAAAACTTTTAAATTTGAATAGGAAAACACCCAGGTTCAGTTTGATTGCCCGCCACCCATCTAGCTCGAAATAATGGTGCCGAGTGTATGCTGATTTTTGTATATGTTAGAGCGGAAAAGCCAGTCTACCAGACTGATGGAGGGTGTCTGGTTCCATGCTGCTTCAAAGATCTCTTCTTTGAAGTAGCAGGAACACAGCTGGGCTGGGTGGTGCTTAGTTGGTTCGTCGTGATATAGCTGAAATATTGTTGAAAGCGACGTTAAATTCTATTCACTCACTCACTCACTCGAAATAATGGTGCCGAATGTATGCTGATTTTTGTATATGCAGAATGCCGATATTTCAACCCCACACCCAGCCCATCAGATGCCCCTTCACGAATGCTTCACTTTGATACCTCATATGACCCCATTGGACCATTAGGGGCTCCCCTAGATCCCAAAACGTCTATTTCCATACCCTTGGGCCACCGCGCATGCGCAGAATGCCGATATTTCAACCCCACACCTAGCCCATTAGATGCCCCTTCACGAATGCTTCACTTTGATACCTCATTCGACCCCATCGGTCCATTAGGGGCTGCCCTAGATCCCAAAACGTCTATTTCCATACCCTTTTCCAACATGGCCAGTGCGCCAGAATGGGACTATATGGGGCTATATCGTACTTTTTCAAAAATTTCACCGATTCGCTCTGCGACACTTCCTATCGTGTTTGTCCTGACGAGACTAAGAAAACGAGACCCCACAACCCTACCGCAAATGTATAGAAGTAGGTTTCTCAGTAGGTTCAACATTGGCCAGTGCGCCAGTATGGGCCGTAGATATATATAGACCATTTTCAACTCTGGCTTGAAGCCTATAGCTCGTGGCGCAATGGATAACGTGTCTGCCTCTAGATCGAGGAGACCCGGGTTCGAGTCCCACTATGACCCTTTCGTTGTAAAGTGTTTATTAATTAATTAAAATTAATTTATTTATTAATTAATTATTTAATTAATTAATTAATTAATTAAAATTAATTAATTTATTTATTTATTTATTTATTTATTTATTTATTTATTTATTTATTTATTTTTATTTATTTATTGATTTATTTATTCTGTGAAAACACCCATGACATGACTGAAAAGAGCCTCACTCGGCCCCATCGGACCATGCAGCGTATTTCCAGTCTAGGGACTACTTTCTGCCCGCGGAAGCTTTCTATCGCGACCGCATCACCGCCAGACCGCATCACCGCGGAGGAATACATGGAACTATTTTTGACCTTGGACCCGGAACTATAGCCTAGACAGGTCAGTACATGCCATGATCACGTGATCGTCATGGGAAAACCCCACTGGGAACCCCCCCTGGGAAACCCCGCCCCAGTTCCGCCACAAATTTTACCCGGGGGAACAAATAAGTAGGTCAATCATACCCAATCGGTCCTTTATATACTACTGTTCATATTGATAGAAACACTGGTACGCGAGGATGGGTGTAGATATATTCCGAATATATTTTCTACCTTTTTGATCCATTTTTATCTGTATAAAATGGGATCGCCATATCCTACGTCCCACCGCTAAGGTGCCGTGTAAAAGATGTGTGTTTATGGATGAGGATGATTTAATACTGGTTCGTGGCAATGGCGGCCCCATTCAAACACATAAAAATGAGTCAGGAAGATAAAAAATTTCATTGGTAAGATATTGTGGCGAGCAAATATGTGTTGGCCTAAATATAAAGGTCCCAAGGTCACAAACCACTGATTTTGTTGTGGCGAGCAAATATGTGTTGGTCTAAATATAAAGGTCCAAAGGTCACAAACCACTGATTTTGTTGTGGCGAGCAAATATGTGTTGGTCTAATTATAAAGGTCCAAAGGTCACAAACCACTGATTTTGTTGTGGCGAGCAAATATGTGTTGGTCTAATTATAAAGATCCAAAGGTCACAAACCACTGATTTTGTTGTGGCGAGCAAATATGTGTTGGTCTAATTATGAAGGTCCAAAGGTCACAAACCACTGATTTTGTTGTGGCGAGCAAATATGTGTTGGTCTAATTATAAAGGCCCAAAGGTCCCAAACCACTGATTTTGTTGTGGCGAGCAAATATGTGTTGGTCTAATTATAAAGATCCAAAGGTCACAGACCACTGATTTTGTTGTGGCGAGCAAATATGTGTTGGTCTAATTATAAAGGTCCAAAGGTCACAAAGCACTGATTTTGTTGTGGCGAGCAAATATGTGTTGGTCTAATTATAAAGGTCCAAAGGTCACAAAGCACTGATTTTGTTGTGGCGAGCAAATATGTGTTGGCCTAATTATAAAGGTCCAAAGGTCACAAACCACTGATTTTGTTGTGGCGAGCAAATATGTGTTGGTCTAATTATAAAGGTCCAAAGGTTACAAAGCCCTGATTTGTTGTGGCGAGCAAATATGTGTTGGTCTAATTATAAAGGTCCAAAGGTCACAAAGCACTGATTTTGTTGTGGCGAGCAAATATGTGTTGGTCTAATTATAAAGGTCCAAAGGTCACAAAGCACTGATTTTGTTGTGGCGAGCAAACATGTGTTGGTCTAATTATAAAGGTTCAAAGGTCACAAACCACTGATTTTGTTGTGGCGAGCAAATATGTGTTGGTCTAATTATAAAGGTCCAAAGGTCACAAACCACTGATTTTGTTGTGGCGAGCAAATATGTGTTGGTCTAATTATAAAGGCCCAACGGTCACAAACCACTGGTTTTGTTGTGGCGAGCAAATATGTGTTGGTCTAATTATAAACATCCAAAGGTCACAGACCACTGATTTTGTTGTGGCGAGCAAATATGTGTTGGTCTAATTATAAAGGTCCAAAGGTCACAAAGCACTGATTTTGTTGTGGCGAGCAAATATGTGTTGGTCTAATTATAAAGGTCCAAAGGTCACAAACCACTGATTTTGTTGTGGCGAGCAAATATGTGTTGGTCTAATTATAAAGGTCCAAAGGTTACAAAGCACTGATTTGTTGTGGCGAGCAAATATGTGTTGGTCTAATTATAAAGGTCCAAAGGTCACAAAGCACTGATTTTGTTGTGGCGAGCAAATATGTGTTGGTCTAATTATAAAGGTCCAAAGGTCACAAAGCACTGATTTTGTTGTGGCGAGCAAATATGTGTTGGCCTAATTATAAAGGTCCAAAGGTCACAAATCACTGATTTTGTTGGGTTTAATATTATAATCAGGACTTGACTTCCGGTGAAATTTGACTGTTCATTATACCTGATTGGGTGAGAAATGATAGTCATATATTTTAATATACTTCTATAATATTCAACACTCAAAAATATTTTTAAAACTTTTAAATTTGAATAGGAAAACACCCAGGTTCAGTTTGATTGCCCGCCACCCATCTAGCTCGAAATAATGGTGCCGAGTGTATGCTGATTTTTGTATATGTTAGAGCGGAAAAGCCAGTCTACCAGACTGATGGAGGGTGTCTGGTTCCATGCTGCTTCAAAGATCTCTTCTTTGAAGTAGCAGGAACACAGCTGGGCTGGGTGGTGCTTAGTTGGTTCGTCGTGATATAGCTGAAATATTGTTGAAAGCGACGTTAAATTCTATTCACTCACTCACTCACTCGAAATAATGGTGCCGAATGTATGCTGATTTTTGTATATGTTAGAGCGGAAAAGCCAGTCTACCAGACGTAGTGGCTCATTTTTGGCGGCGAATATTACGGGATATAGTTTTCTAGAGATATGAAGTCGAATTACTACATATAAGGTTAGGTTGTTTTCAGTGGCTTGTGATCAAAAGGACAAGGGTGAGATTGGCATTTTGTTTTGTTATTGACTAAATAACGCCAAGTGGGTGGGTAGTGGCTCCACTCTATATACATATTAAAATGCGTCAGGAAGATAGATACGTTTCGTACGAAGACATATAAGTCAAAGATTTGTGAATCTAACGTACCAACATTTAGGATGATTTTTTTTCATATTTTTTTATTATCTCACTTTATTTCAATTGCTTATTTCTTTTCGCTTTACTTCATGTTTTCGTTTCAATTCATTTCATTTTAATTTCCCAATTGATTTATTTTTATTTTGTTTTAAGTCATGTCATTTCATTACACTGTTTTGAATTTTAATTTCCTTTCAATTACATTTCCTCAATATATTTGATTTAATTCTATAATTATTTATTTTGTGTTCAATTTGTTTTTAATCAAAAACGTAAAAGATAATGTTGATTAGAGTCGCCTGGCAGCTCTCTGTCGCCACACACATGTATAAAACACAGCGTGTAAAGGGGAAACACTGGGCTGAGATTATGGTAAAGCATATTAATCCGAGTGGAGTTGTCTCCCCTGAATCGTCGAGACATTGAGAGGGGTGTGTATTGGAACACCTTTCATGTTTTAGCCTTCAGATACCCCATTATACAGTATAATCCCGCTCAAAAATACAGAAAAAAACAGATGTACATTTTCCTAAGTCCTATGGACTAAATAACGCCAAGTCGGTGGGTATGTGGAGGCTCCATTCCATATACATATTAAAATGCGTCAGGAAGATAGATACGTTTCGTACGAAGACATATAAGTCAAAGATTTGTGAATCTAACGTACCAACATTTAGGATGATTTTTTTCATATTTTTTATTATCTCACTTTATTTCAATTGCTTATTTCTTTTCGCTTTACTTTATATTTTCATTTCATTTCATTTCATTTTAATTTCCCAATTGATTGGCATTTTGTTTTGTTATGGACTAAATAACGCCAAGTCGGGTGGTATGTGGAGGCTCCACTCTATATATATATTAAAATGCGTCAGGAAGATAGATACGTTTCGTACGAAGACATATAAGTCAAAGATTTGTGAATCTAACGTACCAACATTTAGGATGATTTTTTTCATATTTTTTATTATCTCACTTTATTTCAATTGCTTATTTCTTTTCGCTTTACTTTATATTTTCATTTCAATTCATTTCATTTGAATTTCCCAATTGATTTATTTTTATTTTGTTTTAAGTCATCAATTCATTCGCGACGAACAACAGAATTGTTGGCCTAATCCAAAGTGACGAGGGGAGATTAGCATTCCCCTTTTTATGGACTATATAGCGCTGATTTGTGGGTATATGGAGGCTCCACTGTAAACGCCTTAAAATTCATCAGGAAGACGGATAATTTTAGAAGATATCTAAACCATCCTTACCCCTACTCGACCGGACCGGGGGGAGGGGGGACATAATGACCCCTTTACCAAACTTTCTGCGCTATTTCCGGAACGACTTCAAATGGAGAGCTTGACTTTATAGTTCATCATGTTTGGGTCATATTAAGCCTACTTCCATAACACCTTGAGAAGAGAAGCATGGGTAAATTCAAGGTGGCGGCCACGGTGGGCGCCAGAAAAGTGATTATTTTGTAATATTTCTTTGATATTTCTGTTTTTCCGCGATGAAAAGAGGGCAAAAACTATTTTATCTCACACCGCAATAATATTTACTAATTTATCATGCAGTTTTTGTGGAGAAATTGCATGAATAAAAAATACAAAAACGACCTAAAAATCTGTTTAAAATGCCGTTTTTGAACGTGAGATCACTTTGACGTCATCAGAGCGGCCATCTTGGATTTTCTGGGGGAGCTTGACCCAAGGGTATAGTGTGGTAAGTTTCAGCACCCTAGCTCAAGGGTTAAGGAATATAATTGTGCGGGTGGGAGGATTTCTCCCCTTCCCCAGGCCTGGACAGGTCCCCAAAAGACCAGGGCAGATAGGGTAAAGGCGCAGTACAAAGAGTATTTAACCTAACGTCTTATTTTTATCAAGGTTTTATGTTATCAATTTTTTTCACTGTATTTTAGATGTTCATTTTTTTCCGCTTTACTTTGAAGTGAAATTGAACAAAAATATAAAGTATTGTTTTCAGATTTCATTTCTTTTCAGTTAAGCGTCCTAAATATATTGGATTTACTTCTGTGGTTATTTTTTATATTTTCACTTTGTTTGTTTTTTACCCCATCTCCTCCCCCCAAAATTAGATTATCTATCGTTGTGACTCATTTTCATGTGTTTTAAGTGGGATCACCACATCCTCCGACCCAGAACTAAAGGTGACGAGCAAAAGATTTCTGGGCCTAACGGTGATACACACAGACTTTATATCCAGAATCAGTTAAAACGTCGCCTTGTAGTTCTCAGCTTCCACACACATGTATATCACGTGTGTATGTGGAACACTGGGCTAAGATCGTGGTAACGAAGAGTAATCCGTGTGGAGTTGCCGCCCCTTAATTGGTGAGTCGAGGGTTACGTTGGTATTTAATATTTAGCTACCTCATTGTCATCTTAGCTTGCTAAGGGCATTTGACGTTTCACTTAACCCTATCTGCCTGGCGGATTTGGGGTGTACCGCAGCATGGGGGGTGGAATGGGCGGGGCGAAAAGTGCCCCCTATATATCTTCGCTATCGCTAAGGCTAGAGGGCTGAAAATTACCACACTATATCTTTGGGTCAAGCTCTACAAGAAAATGTAAAAAATGTCCATGATGATGACGTCACCTTCGTCATTCGTCATTCGTCATCTTCGATTTTTAGCCCACCATCACCAGATGGTGGGCTGTTCAAATCACTTTTCGTCCGTGGTCCGTCGTCCGTTCGTCCGTCGAGGCGTCCGTCGTCCGCCGTCAGTTCGTTCGTAAACAATTCTTGTTATCGCGATTTCTCAGGAACTTCTGCATGGATCTTTCTCAAATTTGGTGCACAGGTTCCCCTTGGTTTTTAGTTTTGCAAGATACCTTTTTTGGTCCGATTCGAAAATCCAATATGGCCACAAGGCGGCCATCTTGGATTGTTATCTCGATTTCTCTGGAACTACTGCATGGTTCTGTCTCAAATTTGATACACAGGTTCCCCCTGGGGTCTAGTTGTGCAAGATACCTTTTCTTGTCCGACTCGAAAATTCAATATGGCCACCAGGCACCCATCTTGGATTTCCCAATGAAACTTTGTTATCTTGAATTCTCAGGAACTACGGCATGGATGTTTGTGAAATTTGGTACACAGATTCCCCTTGTGGTCTAGTCGTGCAAAATAGTTTTACTGGTCCGATTCCAAAATCCAATATGGCCAACAGGTGGCCATCTTGGATTTCCCCCAATTTTGTTATTGTGATTTCTCAGGAATTACTGCTTGGATCTTTCTCAAATTTGGTACACAGGTTCCCCTTGTGGGCCAGTTGTGCGAGAAAGCTTTTCTGGTCCGATTTAAAAACCCAATATGGCCACCTGGCGGCCATCTTGGATTTCCCCATGAAACTTTATCGCGATTTCTCAGGAACTACTGCACGGATCTTTCTCAAATATGGTACACAGGTTCCCCTTGGGGTATAGTTGTCCAAGATACCTTTTTCGGCCCGATTCGAAAACCCAATATGGCCACCAGGTGGCCATCTTAGATTTCCCCATGAAACTGTTATCGTGATTTTTCAGGAAGTGCTGCATGAATCTTTCTCAAATTTGGTACACAAGTTCCCCTTGTGGTCCAGTTGTGCAAGATACTTTTTTGGTCCGATTCGAAAATCCAGTATGACCAACAGGCGGCCATTTTTAATTTCCCCTTAAAATGTTGTTATCTTGAATTCTCAGGACCTACTTCATGGATCTTTGTGAAATTTGGTACACAGGTTCCCCTTGTGGTCTAGTCGTGCAAAATAGCTTTACTGGTCCGATCCCAAAATCCAATATGGCCACCAGGTGGTCATCTTGGATTTCCTCCAATTTTGTTATCGTGATTTCTGAGTAAGTACTGCATGGATTTTTCTCAAATTTGGTACACAGATTCCCATTGTGGTCTAGTTGTGCAAGATAACTTTTTCAGTCCGATTCGAAAGTCTGATATGGCCACCAGGCGGCCATCTTGGATTTCCTCTTGAAATGTTGTTATCTTGAATTCTCAGGAACTACTTCATGGATCTTTGTGAAATTTGGTACACAGGTTCCCCTTGTGGTCTAGTCGTGCAAAATAACTTTACTGGTCCGATGCCAAAATCCAATATTGCCACCAGGTGGCCATCTTGGATTTCCTCCAATTTTGTTATCGTGATTTCTGAGTAAGTACTGCATGGATCTTTCTCAAATTTGGTACACAGGTTCCTCATGTAGTCTCTTTGTACAAGATACCTTTTTCGTCCGATTCGAAAATCCAACATGGCCGCCAGGTGGCCATCTTTAATTTCTCCTTGAAACATTGTTATCGTGAATTCTGAGGAACTACTTCATGGATCTTTCTAAAATTTGGTACACAGGTCCAACGCGGGGACTAGTTGTGCAAGATAACTTTTCTGGTATGTTTCGAAAGTCCAAGTTACGCTTTAAATTAATACGATATTGTTGAGTTGTGACGTTGCATCACATGATTCGGCGGATCAAACGGTGGGGCATATTCTATATATTTACTATAGAGAATATCCATACCTTTACCTTCTATATCAAGTTCAAATGATTCCGAATTAAAATGTATTTCTTCAAATGTTAAATCAGTTGACTTCCATGGCGTTGCATGTGAACTGCCCCACCGCTTCTTCTGCCGACAGGTCGGCTACACAAAGGGACGTCACTCTTGTGACACGTCACAACTCGACAACGGTAGACTACTGCGTGTTTCGACCCAAGCGAGAGAATAGGATTCAGACACTTTCAACCTTTCCACATTACGGACCAGATCCCTTCAGTATTAAGTTTGTACCATCTAACTATTTTCGAGTTAGGTATCTTAAAAGAGATATCTCTAGCCCAGTAAACAGAACAGAATTAGCATTGTTCTATAACAACCGACATCAAGTACAGTTTCTAGAAATCTTGAAACTCCTGAAACTTTTCCACTGTCCCTTTCGCTCAAATTCGAAAATTCTGCCAACAAAATTACAAATCAATCGTTTGTTCCTAGTAACAATAGACAAAAATATCCCCTTGTCTTTAGCTTACGATTAGCAGACACTGGTGGGCGCCAAGATCCTTCAGGATCTCTCGTTATATTTTTTTGCTTTTTCTTGGCACAAACTGCATGATAAATTAGTAGATAATAATCTGATATGAAATAAAAAAAAGTTCTACTCACTTTTCCGTACAGAAATGCAAAATTATTGAAGAAATATGACGAAAACATAACTTTTCTGGTAACCCCACATGGCCGCCATTTTGAACTTACCCATGATCCTCTGCTCGTGGGGTCATGCAAATAGGCTCAAAATGACCCCAATATGATAATCGAAAAAGTCACGGAATTTCAGCTCTCAATTGTTCGTCATTCCGGAGATACGAGCAAAAAACCAACAGGGTGGGAGTGGAAAAAGTCCCATGTCCGCGCCATTTAAACGAGCCGTATTCAAATATTTTGACCTAGGAATCTTAGTCATCAGACATGTCAATTTCACTAGTGGGATTCTACTAGCGAGACCAAATCGAAGTTGTGGGATTTAGATATTTTATTTCTCACTCTAATGGAGCATGCTTCTCTGTTTTTTTTTTCTGAAAAAAATATCGTATTATAACCGACCCAACATATTTGAAAGAAATAAAATCGGCAGCAGCTCACAGAGAAACACATTTGTTTTCTTTTTTGTGATGGGGCACACCGAGGCCCACCAATGGATCGTTCAATCCATCGCTGTTTGGAGGAGCGTGTGTTCGTTCTATGAATGTGATTGCGCCGATATCGGATGTGACCAATCGGATGTGACCATTTGGGAAACGCCCTAATATACCCAGATATCAAGGTAACCGCATGGCTACGTACATGAGTTCCTATACGTATCTTCGTGCCATGCGTTCGGATGATGCCCCATTGTACAGCCCAATACCACCCAACAACACAGAAAAAAAACAATTTAACATTTACCCAAAAATAAAAAAAATGTCCAATTGCATCCCGGGTACCGGTATGTGGTGCAGTGGGTCACCTAAATGTAACCGAGTGTATTGGGACGAATATCCGAATGCATTCCATGGATATCAAATATCATGTATCTGAATAATTTACATTCAGTACAATGACAAGGACTATTTTGGTCAATATTTCAGACACAGCATTAATATAAATTTAACTAGGGTAACTCCGAATTCTTGTTATAACAAAAAGTCTTAAAATCTAACAATTCATTGCTTGTCACATTTAGAATGGCACAGAAATCATTCTCTTACAGGTTCTCTCTCATGTGTTTAAAGTGATGGCGTAATACCCTGCGAGACAGCGGTTTGCTAAACATTAACACGCGACAGTGTTAGACCCCGTGTTTCATCCATATAGCCTGGTGTCACTATTATACTCCATCAGATTCGCCAAGTTTGTCTATACGTCTTCAACAACCATTTGCAGATTTCGATCCTTACCGGATTATATGGCCGCTTAATCAAACAGCGTTGTGCGTTCTTTCCGGCATAGTTGACATGGACAAGCAGTCCGTAGGGTGGAAAAAATTGGACGATACTTGATGCAAAATTTGACTCTTCCAGAGAGATCGAACTGATTTGCTGGATCAGATAATCAAACATTGCTCGTTTAACACGAAAAGAGTTCCCATGGAAAGGAGTTCCCGTGTAAAAGTACAGCATAACTTTACGGTGAAATGAAGGCGGTTTGAGCCATATTAACGTGATCAGTACAGGATCTACAGTACGGTGAAGTTGATTTTGCAACTGATTTATCGACAGAGGGACACAGAGGCTACGTGATCGTAAACAACTGATTATTTCCGATTCATCTCAGATTGTTGGGAATCCCGGAATATTATGTGGTCACTGAGCTTGCTACCAAGTCCGATGAAGACCGGAAGATTGCCAGGATGGACACGGCGGATGAGAGAGCAGCAGCTTGTTGCACGATGCAACCTGGTATGGTGGGATATATACCCCTTTTTCAGTATGATAGCTATGGATATGATATTTTTCTCTATGATAATATCTCATTTACTCTCGTTACAGATTCCACGAAGCATTTAGGCAGTACGTGAATGCAATGCTACAATATTTAATGAAGGTACATGTAGCCGGTGTTTCCCAGAACTTGTTTTGGAAGGCGAGATCAGCGCCAACCCTTGAGTGTATGATGAAGGGAGGTTTGACAGATGAGCGGATGAGAATTTTCTATCTTGTTACATGATCGCTGCATTGTGTAGTGTATTCGATCGTCAGGAGTCAAAATTTCAGATCCACTTCAGATGTTGTAGACAATGCATTTTACCTTTTCAGAAACAGTTATATTGTGTATCTGATAGGATGTTTAAGGCCAACCCCAACAGATTTCACCTCATGCTATTTGAAATGTATCATATTGATTAGAAATCATGACAGTTGCCCTACCAGTCCATTGTCTCTATTGATTACTATAAATCTTGGAAGGGAAAGCATACTAATTGTTGGTCAAGGAATAATGGAGATTTTTATATATGAGACTAATTCCTACGGAGTATTGTTGTTTTAAGATAGCTAAAATGGAAGTTGATGCCATGACACATGGAAATGAATTGAGCTGCATCAGCGCTACTGCGAAACATGTGAAATTCGGGAAGACATTTATATTTTGTTCTATGCTATTGAAAAATGGCCAAGATATTGGCAACCACAGGAGGTCAAAGAATTGATAATGGTTTATAGACGACCAGAATATGGAAAGCATAATATACAAAGGAAGTATGAAATTTGTCTAAAAATGCCTAGCTATGTCGATTTTGAATTATGCTAACAGCAGAACGTTCATTTGGAAGTTCAACTGATACCACGCTAGAAAAATGAATAAGCTGATTATTAGAGTGGTGACGGGAATTCATGTTGGTTGAACATGTGAACAGTATAGGCCGATTTGCCATTCGTAACAGTAAGAAATTCGGTCGATTCAATTCACGTTACTGGAATGCTGGGTGTGAGTATGTTGAACCGTTTACAACAGAACGGGCAAGTGAAAATAATTGCATTGTAGGCATATAGCTTCGCGAGTTTTGAAACAAATGTCTCACTGCAGGGCAAAGGGAACTAAGTTATTCCAAAGTGGTATTCTGCCCGATGATGTTCACTATTCCATCCTATGTATGTTATTCCACAAATAATATATTCAAGATAACTTCTCTAAAATAAAGAACGTAGGAATGGTTTGTTCGGAGAGACCGATCTGTATCTTGATGTGATTTTACAGAGGACTATAATGTTTATGTTTTCGTTACAGATATGTTGATGAATGTATTTGAAGCAGGCGTGGTCTTTGTCCCGTCACATTGGCATAGCGCATTGGATGACGCTGGCCTGGAATGCATCGTCACAGTGGTTTTCATGGTTGACTTGTACAATATGTACAATATGCATGTAGATTGTATGCACGGAAGAGAGGAGAAAATATTTATAGTTCGTTTTATGCCATCGAAACATGGCCAATATATTGACATCCACAGAGGGTACTGGGGATTGGCCAGTGATCCGATATTGAAATGTTATATAAAGAGCTCGACACGGAGAAAATTGACGGCAGTTCATATAATTGTTTTTCATAGTTTATAAATATTTTAAGAATTAAAATGGTTTACAGGCGACCAGAATATGGAAAGCTTAATATATGCAAAAGTATGACGTTTGACTAAAAATGCCTAGCATGTAGCATTTTGAATTATGCTTACAGCAGAATGTTCATTTGGAAGTTCAGTTGATACCATGGTAGAAAAATGAGGACTATAATGTTTATGTTTTCGTTACAGATATGTTGATGAATGTATTTGAAGCAGGGGCTGTCTCTGTCCCGTCACATTGGCATAGCGCATTGGAAGACGCTGGACTGGATTGCATCGTCACGGTGGTTATCACGGATGATTTATGTAAATAATTTGCATTATGCATGTAGATTGTATGCACGGAAGGGTGGATTTCGTCACCTTGGCTGGAGATGCTTGGCGCACTGCTACGGACACAGGTTTTTAGAGCTTTTACATGCTATTTTATCTCTGTTTTTGCCTGGGCGGCGTCCGGGATCGATGAAGGTTACTCCATAGGGTTTTAAATTTTCGGATTTCAATGCATTTCCCAACATTCATGGTGTACGGGTTTGTATTGCGTGAGGTCGGACTTCAAGGCTCCGGCTACTCTAGTTATGAATAAATAGTTGGGAAAGATGATAGTTTTTGTGGAAATAATAAACAATTTGTTCGTTTGCGTGCAACGAATTAGAACATAATTGAGGCTAATAAGAGCTTGTTGACTACACTTATCACGTAGAAAAAGCTAAGTAAACAGTGAAACGAAATAAATGGATCAGAGACTTTTTTCTATGTGTTTACTCGCTAATGCTGATTTATTTTGGGTTCAGTTAATTTCTGTATATTAAGCGCTCAGTCCTTGTACTTTTTGATGGTTATATGACTGTGCTTATCAAAAATCGAAAACAGGCACTCACTAAGATGGCGCGTGCATGATAACAGGACGAACGGGATCGGATCTGTGTCCCGTTTATAACACTGAGAGATCATTAAATATGACTGAGATATCTGAAATGTCAGAGAATATTTTTAGGAGATTTGTTAACATCTTTGCCATATCCGAGCAAACATATATTTTCACTGAACGATTTTCACGTTGGTTGGAAGAGGAAACGCTGAAGGCGGATATATAACAGATTTTATTGAGAATAGGTTGAACATGTCCCTATCACTTACTTGCATTTAAACTCTTTCTTTGGGTCTCGGCTAGCACCGCATGACAATTCCAAATATATATGTTGTTGAATGTGTTATTGCGTAAGGGTACAGGAGAATTACAGGTTCTCTCTCATGTGTTTAAAGTGATGGCGTAATACCCTGCGAGACAGGCCTAAATATCCCTCTAAACCTCATAACGGACACTGGTGACATGGTTTAGATAACTTCCTATAACACAACTCCGCGCTTAATTGCTCTAAACACTTTTATAATCGGATGCACTTGAATGAGAAAGTTCACTAGGTAAATGTCAATGAACACAACATCTAATTAATTACAGCTCCGAAGTTACAGTTAACAGAATACAAATGGCGAGATCGAACGCATGTGATTATGGGGGTATCGGGCCGATACCAGGGCCCATATGGACATGGGTATACAATAATCTCTCTCTATATATATATATACTATAACTTACAAAGTATAACTGAAACGGCATATTCCCGCCGTTTATTTATGTATTTACTTACTTTTTGGTATTGTTTTTGTCTCGTATTAAATGTCTGTATAATATACATGCACATATATGCGGATAATAAATTCAGCCATCCAAACAAAATCATCGGAGAGGTTTGCGCATGCATCAGATATGGCGGTTGTCGCAATCAACATTCATATATGGCTGGGTATAGGACTTGATAATGTATTGAATCAAAATTCACATCTGTCTCTATTTATTTTCTCAGCCGTTGATATCACCAGAAAGTATAATAAATAAGTTTTCTTGTGGTGTACTAATACTGCAAATCAAATAATATTATCAAATAATTCTAACGTTTTTAACCCCAATAAAAAAGCACATTACTTTATTTTTGTAATCTAGGCGTTGATATTGACTGAAAGTTTATTTAAGAATAAAATGTTTACTGCTGGTAAATTGCTTCCTTTCAACTTTGCAAACTGTGAAATGTGCCGATTCGCTGATGGGAATGCACGCTGGGAGCTCTCCTGGTGTAGACTACGAATGGATACCCACATTGCGATAAACAAGGACGCCGGCCAGGATAATCAAATGCGCCCTTATATTAGGAAAACATTCATGACGATCTATGAACGGTATAGGGTCATTGGAAGAGGATATGGGAGTACCACCAGGGTCTGAAAACTTGTCCGATAAATTATCCTGGGTAGAGGTAACTATACATGTACTATGCTAGACAGACCCATCACGACCTACCAACGAAAGGAGAATGCCCGAGTCTGCTCTGTATACACTCCATGATCTACATGCATCTCTACGGTCAACTACTGCCCGCCCCCCCACCATATGTTGTTTCAACTGGGCACCCGAGAGACTCCGCACTTTCTGTACTGCTTGTAGCGTCACCGAAGACATCACAATCACGTGATGTTTTGTGCACTTTTCGGCCGGTTTTTAGCTCCTGTCTCCGGAACGACAAACATCGAGAGCTGAAACAACGGAACTGTGTAGATTATCATATTGGGGTCATTTTGAGCCTATATGCATCCCCCCCCCCCCCACACTAGAGGATCATGGGAAAATTCAAATTTTCTTAAAATGTTTTGCTTTTCTGCATGGAAAATTATTTCACATCAGATTATTATTTACTAATTTATCATGCAGCTTTTTCGAAGATAAACATGAAAAACTCGAAAATTCTGAAAGAAAAAGCGTCCGCAAATGTTCCTTTTGAAAATGACGTGACTGTGAGGTCATCTTGGCGGCCATCTTGGGAGGTTTTTTTTTTACATTAGAGAGGTTTAGATACACGTTTAACCTCAATGCGTACGCATGACGTCATCGTTTCCTGCGCACTTGGCACCGTGCCATAAGTCGGGACCGCCACAGGCTGACGTTTTGAACGTCATGGTGCCACTATACACGTACGTTAACCTATATTACGATGATTTTCTAAATTATTGAGATGCTAGGCGTTTTCACATTGGATATGTCGAATTGGGGTGTTTCTGTTTTATTTTCATCGAAAATCTGTCAGAAAACATAGCGCGGAATTTTTATAATGATTCATGAATATGGTCTGTCCCGCAGCCTTTGGAACTATACGTTATAACGTGAACATAGACATTTCTTCTGATATTTCCCCAAAGTAGGGGGCAGCTGCTCTATCTTTGCTTGCATTGATACTAATTTGATATTGATGCACTTATCGGATGTACCTCTAAGCTATTAAATGAAGCACAAACTGTTGACCAACCTGAAATTGTTTCAAGAAATCCTTACTCAACAGCTGAAAAATTTTGGAACTTGCCCCGACCTGTGTAAAAATTCGTTTTGGTTTCTTTGAATAATATTTACCAGAAGTACAATAAAAACGTTATGTTTGATATCTTCAACAGAGAACATTCCATGTCGTAATAGCACAAAAATAATTTTAAGAAGGTGAATTTTGGGGAAATTTGGATCTATTTTATGTGCAATTACAAATTGTGTTGTCCATGATGCGGACTAGAACTCAAATAGCAAAGGACTGAAAACATTTCGTCTGTAGAATTTTCTCTATTTTTATTGTCATGTAAACTTCCTCTTTTTCAAACTTTCAACCTATGGAATTTCATTAACTAAAACTAATCTGAGCCATTTGCGGCCTACCCAATATTGACACGCTCTCCCCTCCCCCTACCAATGGTTTTCTTACTTCTTGGGCTAGGGAGCTGAAACTTCTCACAATATAAGCCCCGTGGGGCTCCCGGGGTTGACCTGGAGTGTCGTTGTGCACACCCCCAGGTCATGGTACTAGAAAGCTCTTCAAGACAATTTGTCGTAAGAGGAGAATATAACTGGGGCACATGTGGGGTTCCGTGTGTGAAAAGAAATAGAAACCAAATGTCGTGATATGAGTGAAATATTGTTGAAAGCGACTTTAAATCATATTCACTAACTCACTCACAATATATACAGGAAATGTAAAAAAAAAGTCGTCACATTGACGTCATGATCTAAATCAGGCTAGGGTCAAATGTTACAGTTCGGCATATCATATATTTATTTCGTCAAAACTAATTATTCTCTGTCACAATAATTAGAGAAAATATCGATTTAAAAACATCGGCAAATCGGTACAAAATAATCGGCGATAACGGTCCAAAATGATGACATCATGGCAGCCATCTGGGATTCCGTTACAATTTCTTTTAGAGCTTGTCCAAAATATATAGTATAGAAAGTTTCATCCCTCTAAGGGGTAACGAAAATAAGTGGGGCTGGGCAGAAATCCCCCACCCCCAGACTTGGACATACCCCTAAATCGCCCAGGGCTTTGTCGTTTCGGAGCTAGTGTAGAAAGGTTGGTAGGAGCGGTTGCATCTCTCTCCTCCCTCGCTTTCCTCTCCCAGCCTGGTAGAGTTAACCCTATCTGGCCTGGGGGAGAGGGGGGGGGGGCATTTTCCACCCCCCACCCCCCGTTGGTGTTTTGCTCGTATCTCCGGAAAGACAAAAAAATTAGAGCTGAAACTCCCCGACTTTTTAGATTATCATATTGGGGTCATTTTGAGCCTACTTGCATGACCCCCGAGCAGAGGATCATGGGTGAATTCAAAATGGCGGCCATGTGGAGTACCAGAAAAAGTGATGTTTTCGCCATATTTCTTCAAAATTTGTACTTTTCTGTACGGAAAAGTGGGTAAAACTTGTTTTATTTCATATCAGATTATTATTTACAAATTTATCACGCAGTTTTTTCGAATAAAAAACAAAAATAAAAAAATCGAAGATTTTGACCGAAAATTTGAAAAATTTTGACTTCTTTTTGAAAATGACGTCACAGTGACGTCATCATGCCTGTCATCTTGGATGTTTTTTTTTACATTTTCTTGTAGAGCTTGACCGAAAGATACAGTGTGGTAAGTTTCAGCCCTCTAGCCTTAGCGAAAATATATAGGGGGAGCACTTTCCGTCCCACCCCCTCCCCACCCCCAGGCTGCGGTACACCCCAAATCGCCAATGCCAGATAGGGTTAAACGGTGCTTTCCCCTCGCAATTTTTTAGATGCTTTCTATTCAGTTTCGTATACGTTTATCGGATTGGCTTTCCTTCCGTTTATCGGTTGATTTGTGTTTCGTTTCCTTTGAGTAAAAATTAAAATATTAGACCCGTTTCGATTATCGGGTAGTTGAACATGCACGATGCACCGTTTAACGGAATTATTTCTGTAATTGGGACGGGGCAAGTTATATGGTGTATCACGGACGATGTGGGGTACAGATTTGCCCTCCTTCCGGCTGAATATTATGGTTATCACTGTTACAGAGGAATTTTTTTTTGTTTTTTCATCCCTAAATTAGAAAGGGATTATTATTTGACGGAAGAATTTTCTTGAATTATCACTTCATTTAAACAGAAGCTGCTGGTTATGGCACAAGAATTGTTTGCTTTCAGAAATGGTTCAGTTCTGCATTATTGAGAGAACAAGAAGAGGTTGTATGTTCACTGACCGGTGACTTCATCTAATCAGCTGGTATAATATTTTGCTCCTTAATCCAATATGATAACAATTTGACAATAGGTTTCCGAAAGAAGCAGATTGCTATGCTCAGTGAAGGTATCCAGAGCTTCTTGATGCATGGGGTAGAGACCAGGAACTCTGGCAAGAACACACTTTGAACTGATATCCATCATATAAAAGTAAACGATTAATAATAATAACGATAATTTTATTGGTCATACAAAAATAACGCTGAAGATACAATAATACAATAATGTAATCATAAGTTAATATCGTAACTTCTGTGCATTTAAACATTTCACTTTGAGCAACAAAAAAACAGAAACAAAAGCTATGGGAAAGCATAGGTGCACAATTATGTGATTTATATTTTATTTGATTTTATGTTATCTATGGGGAACCATGGATTTGTAAACTTTTTAGGATTACAAATACATAATACACGTACGGTTTTATAATTGAACCCGTCACGAGAAAGTATTACTGGCCATGACATAATAAAAGTTTGATAATTATACTAATTATGCAATATACAATTACAGTAGCTATACAATGGTTATACAATAATAATTTTGATAATGCCATAACACAGTGTAATAATCCATTAACTTCTTTGGCAAGTTCTGCATATTAAAACCTATTCCCCGTCTACTTAACCCTGCATTAAAAACCAGAAACAAAACCTTTCCTTTGAAAGGGAAAAACTCTGGGAAAGCATGGGTGAGTGAGTGAGTGAATAGGGTTTAACGTGGCTTTCAACATTTTTTCAGCTATATCACGACGGGGAAGGGAAGGGAGGGGAGGGGGAGGGGCAGAGGTACCTACTTGTAACAGAGCAGATCTAATGCTGCCATTTTATAGTGCTGTCCCACTGAAATATGCCGTGGGAAAGCATGGGTGAACAATTACAATTTTTTGTTGATTTTATGTTATTTATTTGGAACCGTGGATTTGTCGAGTATTTTTTTTTATGGAGCAAATATACACAATGGTTTTAGAATTGAAATAATATTGTTGACAAGTGCTGTGTATTGAAACATTTGTTTACCCTGCATTAAAACCAGAAATAAAACATTTCGATTGAAAGAACTCCGGGAAAGCATGGATGTAAACTTATGGGGTTTATATTTTATTTGAATTAATGTTATATATGGGAAACTATGGACATGTTGAGGTTTGTACAGTACAAATATATGTACTGTTTCAGTACTGAGCCCCCTTGACGACCAGCCATCTCGGCGCACCACCTGGGATTGGCCATGCCATAAGAAAAGTTTTTTTTAATAATTACAATAGTATAATGGTCATACAATAATAATGTTGATAATAATACAATACAATACAATCACAAATTAGTATCTTGGAGAAGTTCTGTATTAAAACATATTTTCCCACCTGCTTAACTCTGCATTAAAAAACAAATAAAACATTTCCCTTTGAACCTTCGCCAAGTCAGCGTCCACCGTGCCACCTGGGACAGTCCATGTCATCAGCCCAATGATTTGAGCATACAAATACAAACGGTAATTGGTACAATATTGTCCCAACTAATTTGAAATCCAATGTAATAGATTGAATCTTGTCCCTAATTCCCAATCCTCTCAAATCAGATTGGAATTAGTGATAAAACTAATCCGTTTGACCATGTACATGTATTACATTTATTATTTCAATTTATTAGTGATATGTCAATCTACAAGTACAGTAGATTCATGAGGTATGTTGGCAATAGATTCATACAGGACACCTTTACAGGTCAATGTTACAAAGTGATACTGATATTGCCATGGAGTCGTTGTCAGGCATTGAGGTAAATTGTTAACACTGAATCCCAAGTGCTGATCCCTAAGCTAAGCCCTAAGTCAATCCCTGAGCTAATCCCAATCCATATCCTTACATAAAGCCTAACATCTACCACCATCCTTACCCGTCAGCTGACATGATTGAAACTAATGCTAAAAACTAATCCTTCCGCTATACATAGCCATAACCCTAAACTCCATCCCTAAGTGCCTTTTCCCTCAAGCACTGTTTTTCAAGTCAGCAATCGACATCAACAACTATACAACGACCCATATGGCTGATATCTCCTGTAACACGTTGTATTGAGCTGCAAGGTGTATTTTTTACAATGCATTTATTTGATCCTAAAATTAACAATGTAACAGATATGTATCAAATGTTCATTGGAGAGGTCCAAATGTTGGTGATATATCATAACATGGCTGATATCTCCTGCAACACGTTGTATTGGGCTGCAAGGTGTATCTTTTCACAATGCATTTCCTTGATCCTAAAATTAACAATGTAGCAAACATGTTCATGTGTTAAATGTTCATTGGAGAGGTCCACGTGTTGGTGATGTACCATAACATGGCTGATATCTCCTGTAACACGTTGTATTGGGCTACAAGGTGTATCTTTTCACAATGCATTTCCTTGATCCTAAAATTAACAATGTAGCACACATGTTCATGTGTCAAATGTTCATTGGAGAGGTCCAAATATTCTGGTAGCGAATTACACCATTCCCTTCCTCGATGGTAATCCTATGATAACAATTAACGAGTCCATAGTCACATGGAAAAAACGACCGACATCTTTGCGCGTGAACATAAATCTGAACAGAACGTGTAAAATACAATGCCAGCAGACGCCTTTTACTTAAAAGATGGAAACCCAGCCTGTTTCAAGGTTGGCGACAGAAGCTCGAGGTTGAAGGTATAAATTATGAGCAGAAAACCGCTATGCAACATCCCTGTTTCCAAGTCACCTAAGTTGATCGGATCACATTTCATCGTAATTCATTTTGTTCTGATTTATGTTAAGGGTTCGCTATGGGCTGGTTGATCGACCTCATCGGTCCTACAGGGTGGGTGGTTGGTCGGCCGGTCCACAACTCATTTTCAGCAGGAGTCACGCCACTGCAAGCGTAGCTGGTAGACCGCGTCATTGTCCTATGTTGTGGTTGGTTGATCGTCAGTTCTGTGATATAAAAAATTATTATGGTCAAACTTTTTTTTGTAACAGGTAGGAATATCGTGAGTTACTGTTATCAGAATGGACATACAAGATTGACACAATGACACTTTGTTGGAAAACCCCAAGATGTTGGAATATCATAAATAGCGCTTTCGGGTACGTATATGTGAAGATTAACAATACGCTACCATTGTAAACTGCCCGTTACTATATACCTGGTAAAGGTTGGTTACCAGATGCCATTCTCTTCCGGTTGTTGGGTAGGCCCCATCATCGGATTTTACCGGTTGGCTGGTTCATACAATTCAACACAGTCCTTGGCACTTCGTAGTTGATAGTCCCCTTCCTTCAACATTAACGGTTGGTTGGTCCACAATTCACAGAATAGTCCTGGCGCTGGTTAGTTGATAGTTCATCGTTGTCCGAGGATACCGGTTGGTTAGCATGTAATTTTGGTTGCACTATTACTGCGTAGTTGGCAGGCTTCGACCATCAGCTGAAGTTTAAACACAATTCATCTTTTTCGTACGGTCAGTATTGGACGAGAACAAAACGGAAATATATAGCTAATGAACACATCAGAAAATATTAAATGAAAAGAAAACTACAATGAATAGACCAAATAATTCCAAATTTTCATAAATATATACAGGTAATTATTTAAAAACCTAATACAATAAAAGATCACTAGAAAGAGTTTTTCACAATTTAGCGGTTGTTCGCCAAGATGTCACCAAAAAGAAAGTGTCAAAGTTCATTTGACCAGAACTAATTATTGAATTATCAACTTAATTGAAAGAAATAATTAGGTTTGACTGAACGTCTTATTTTTTTATTATACGAAATTCCCATTTCTATATGTTTAGAATGCAGTTGTTAACAATTCGCCGACCACCGGTCACTGGGTTTCATCAGACGTCACTGGACCAACGTGACCACTGATGTAGCTTAACCTCATCTTGCCTGGGCGTTTCTTTGGACCTGTCCAGGCCTGGTGGGCATTTCCTCCTCCCAAATATTGTTCTTATCAGCTGAGATAGGGGTGCCGATATACTATACCCTTGGGTCAAGCTCTAAAAGAAAATGTAAACATGGTGATGACGTCACAGTGTCGCAATTTTCAAGTATATTTTTGGTCGATTTTCGCTTAATTTTATTCATGTCAATTCTCCGGAAAATATGCATGATAAATTCGAAAGTAATAGTCTGAGTTGAAGTGAAATAGCTTTGCCCGATTTTCCACCCAGAAAAGCAGAAATGTTTAAGATAAATGACGAAAAGATCACTGTTCTGGTACTCAACATGGCCGCCATTTTGAATTGTCTTATGATGCTGTGCTCGGAGTATCACGCAAATAGGCTCAAAAATACCCCCAATATGATAAGCTACAAATTTACGGCGGTCCCTTTTTTGTTGTTCCGAAGACAGGATAGAAAGTTTGTTAATGGCATTTGGGGCATATCGGCTCCAAAAAATGAAGCAGCAAGGGCAGCCCAGATTTTGAAATAGCAACAGAAAACGGAGACACCAAATGAAAAACAAGAAAGAAGCCACTGAAGAAACTGATATCCAGCGAAGAAAAGCGTAAGAAAGTAAACCAAGAATATTCAAACGAGAGTAGCTCATCAAGTCCGGGTATTGGGACAGGCAGACACGTGGCAAACGATACCGTGAAATGCTCGATTTAATAATAAGCTATCATTGTAGAAATGCCCTTGGCTATACCTGGTAATGGTTAGTTGGATCCTATTCTCCGATATCATCGATTGGTTGGTTGGTTGGTTGGTAGGTCTCATCATCCGAGGTTACCACAATTGTTCACACAATGGCATTTCTTAGTTGATAGATGTCATCGTTCCATGATAACGGTTGGTTGGCTTGCAATTAATTTTCAGCAGTCCTGACGTTGGTTATACTTTGTGGATCATTATTGTGGTTGGACGGGTTCTGGTTAGTTGACCGAAATCAACCAGGAGCGGATCGGCGAACAACGTCTATATCTTATGGTCAGTATCGGACGGGGGCTAAAGCACACATCAGATAAAATCAAACGAAAGAAATACAATGAACATGTACAATAATTCTTTTTATAATTATATAATTAACACAATAGCTAATCGTTTAAAAGAGGTAGGCTGCCCAAGATATTATCGAATAGAAAATGCCCACACCAATTTGGCCTGTAATACATGTAGTTACTTAACATATTCATTAAAAAAAAAAACAATTGGGTATTTTTACAAGTAAAATTTTTCTCTGGAAAAAAATCTATTCTTATGTAGAAATGGCTTCACGTGGAGGGGGTACAATCAATACCAAATTGTGATTTCTATATTTTTAGAATATCGAATAGGAAAGAATTGGTAAGCACCGACCACTGGTCACCGGGTGCCATCATCAGTAGCTGCACCGACGCCGCCACTGATGTAGCTTAGCAGTGTAGGTGTTAGTTCTGGTCAGTTATTCAGTTATTGTTTTTAGTTGAAATGGTTTCTCATCTCAATAACATAATATTCATGAATCAGCAGTTTCATATCAAGTTCTAGAATTATCATAGTCTAAACAACGACTGGCTGGTCCATAATTCCTTGTCCGAATACTGGCTAGTTGGTAGTTCCATATCGCTGTTTAAGGTTACCGGTTGACTGGTTCACACACCTCCATCACGTCCTTGTAATTCGAATGGTACCGATTGGTTGACAGACTTCTGTTCCTGGTTGATACCGGCCAACACAATTAATCTCCTCGCTAATTCGGGAAAAGCTCGCAGACTGTACCGGTCGCAAAAGTTTACCGGTCACGAAAGGTGCAAACCGTTGAAAAAATCCAAAGATTTCCAATAGAAGACACGGCGAGAATGATTGATCAATGTTATTTGTACTTTTCGCAAAATAATGCCTTCCACTATATCAGTGTACGGGTATTGTTGTTGTCGTTTGTTATGATGATTATTATTATTATTGGCCACTATATCTTTCACTGGAATTGTTGTTGTTATGATGATTATGATGATTATTATTATTGGCCACTATATGGTTTACGGGTATTGTTGCTGTTGTTAACATGATTATGATTATGATTATTATTATTGGCCACTATATCGCTGACGGGTATTGTTGTTGTTGTTGTTATTATGATGATTATTATTATTGGCCACTATATCGCTTACGGTATTGTTGTTGTTGTTATGATGATTATTATTATTGGCCACTATATCGTTTACGGGTATTGTTGTTGTTGTTGTTATGCAAAAGTTACCAAACAGATGTGACGATTTTTTTTATTGGATACACGTGACAGATATACACCATAATTCAACTTGGAAATTGCTTTGTAGGCTATTTAAAACGTTTACTTTGTGCAAACTTGGGCTTGATGTTAACGGTAGTACGACGAAAAGGTATTAGATTATCTCCGCGGTAATTATTTTTTGGACGACTGAATATTGAACGTCGTATTTGACGACTGTAACTAAATAGATCCGAATCCGAGCATTACGTAGTAACGATGATCCGCAAGATAGGATATTAACACTATCTGGTCTTGCCTTTTTGGAACATGCCCAGGCCTGTTGATTCATTTTGACCCCCTACCCGTAATTATTTTTTTAAACCGTTGCTAGTAAGCTGAAACTTACCACAATGTAAATAAAATCCAAGATAGCAGCATGATGACGTCGCATTGACGTCATTTTCTAAAAAAAAACTGCATGGTAAATTAGTGAATACTAATCTGATGTGAAATAAAATAGTTTTTTTCACTTTTCATCGTGGATTTTGTATTCATCCACGATCTTGGGGATATGCAAATAGATTCAAAATTACCCAAACACGGTGTGTCAGCTCTCGCAAGTTTGTCGTTCCGGAGATTGGGCAGAAAGATTGCATAGGGGGGGGCGGTCATAAATTCAAATTCCAGGACTGTGTTAAACTGGTTGGGAGTGAATGGCGATAAATGTTTTTGTCGCCTGAACCACTGGTCCATTTGATTATGTTTACAGTAATCCCGTAGTTCCAGAACTGCCACAAATTATAATTTTGCATAAATCTCAAAGAATCACCAGGGACTGAATTGTCAACCAACTTAATGTGGCCGTGCACAAACCACATTAAACTGGTCATATTACAGAAAGGTGGCGTTTTTGTGATCACCAAATTGGGTCATTGTCGGGTTTCGAGCGCAACTCCTAATAAAAAAATAAGTAAATCCTATCCTGAATATTTAAAAAAAAATCCTAACCCTAAGCAAAATCCTAAGCTTCTGACGGCAGTCTAATTCAAACCTAAGAGACTAGGCCCTATGGTATCAATATAGCTACCACCTACATATCCTACTAAGTACTGAGGAGAGCGATGAAACTCGACAACAACCCCTTCGGTGAATTATGGCTGAAATTCTTAAACAAATATGGATTATCTTTCTTTCAAGGACGTTGTGGCAAGGTTGGAACCCACATTATAACAACAAAAGGAAATAAGATGGAAAACCTCATAAAACAAGAAGCTTTTGAGATTGTATAAAATTGTTCTTCAAAAGGACAACCCATTTTATATGAAGTTATTTTGCAAAAGCCTGAACTTTGAAACTTTTCTGAGAGGAAAACTGAACAAAGGCTATTTTATTTCACATCAGATTGTTACTTACTAATTTATCATGCAGTTTATGCGAAAAAAACACATATATAACGAGTTTGTTTTTAACTGACATCACTGATTTATTTTTACATTTTTTAGTGGAGTTTGACCTAAAAATATGGCATGGCAAGTATCAGCAATCTAGCCTTAGAGACCGCGAAAATATATCTGGCCCTTTCCGCTTTAGGGACAGATTTAGTTAATCTCATTTTTTTTATATTCTTTGCATCTGCGATATGCAATTCTATTTCACGAAAGTCGCTTAAATATTGTGTTATTTGCATCTTCATAAATTAGGACTCAACTGATTAGTGCCTCTTACTATCAGTCTTATAATTTGTTGCAATTGTAATATTTTATTAACTGAAATACATTCGCGGATGCGAGGTAATGTTTAGCGCTTATAATTCTGTAAATACAAAAACAGGGTTCAATTTTCCAAGGATGGCAGCAAGACTAACACCAAAAGGGAAACTTTCCGGGGTAACAAAGTAATCTGTTCAAAACCTGCTCACCGCAAGAGAGAGTAAACCTGTAAATAACAGAACAAAACAATCCACGGGACCCTAAAAGAACCCAAGTCGGCTGACTTACCGATTCACAACATCAATAAATCGGAATGTGCTTATCTGGTACTATTCAGCTTACAGAGCATTCACTGTGAATTGTGTTATGCAGACTAGTAACAGTTACATTTCAAAGGCTGAAATAAAAGTAAAGCAGCTATACATGGGACCGAAATTGTGAAAATAAAACATAAACCAGATCTCCGCCCCAAACAAAGGTATGTCGATAAGCTCATCACGGAAGAACTCAAGACACCGTCGTTGTGTCGGCAGCATGGCCTAGTGGCAAGCAGAAGTTTTCTAGTGAAAGAGGGCTGGTCAATCCGTTTCATTGCCCCATCTCGATAGTAACTTCCATGATAATAGCTCACTCTTATATACACGTTTCGTTATGCCAAGTTTACAGTGAAATACGCATTAGTTTGTTATATAGACTACTATACGTTTTGCTGGAATGGATAAGCTGCATAACCGCAGAACTGATGAATGGCTGCTCCTCCCCCAGCAAAACTACCAGCTGCTGTGATTAGTTTCATCAACATAACATTTTGGTGAAATCAGTTTTAAATCTGTAACGTTGGGGTTACAAAAGCTGTTTCCCTATTAAATTCCAGTGAATTTCAATGAGTCGTTGCTGTTCTGTTAACCATATCATGCTTGGGGGTCCATTGGATTTAAACTGTTTTCATTTTTAAAGGGTATCGAAACACTGACGCGTTATATTGGGAAGAGAAAGTAACTAGTCAAGTGTTATGTCTCCATTCGTTCCGGCCCTATCAGGCAAAAAAAACAATCCCGTCTTTCTTTACCCTATATTTTCTGCAGAGAGTTTGGTGGCTGGGAAGAGTCGCTGCGTCCGTCAAAAACTTTTTAAACCGGGGATAAAGCTATTGCAGCAGATCACCGGACCCATAGCAATGGAAAATTCAATCGACCTTTAGGAAGAGTATTTTGTTGTCCACGAATATGGTAGATATTGTGGCATCATGCCTACAGAACACAAATCCATCGATTCAAGACGCTTCAATCACGCTTACCGCACAGAGTTTTAAACCTATTATCTTGCCACTTCTGCTAATTTATCAATAATGCTAGCTCGAAACAGGATGCAAATTCTAATATCATTTTCCTGGATATATCATAGCCACTTCATTTAAATAGGGATTCAATGTTAAAAAAGGCCTAGATGTTGGTAACCCACAGTCATTTTGGTCAACAGTGACTGCAGTGGTCGGTGATTGTCGATAATCGTTTTCTCAATAGTTCAATTATATTTCGTGAAAGATCATATAGATTCTTTCATATGACGAATATAGACCTACATCAAACGTGAATCTGGCGATGGGCTAGCATCTTATTTAAGCGATCTGTCCAACAGTAGACACATGTTACTCATGGATATTCTATGGATAACTACACCTTTATTGCTGTGGACCTGACGTTTCATTGGAGGTACTTTCAACTTTTTTCAAAGCTAATGAACTACATGGTACAGGCGAGGGTATTTACACAAATGAATAGCAAGCAATAAATGTCACCAAAACAATCATAGCACAATGGGTGCTCCGTGAGCTGGTCATGTCAGGTATATAAAGAGTAGTCTAAACAGTGAGTTGGTATATTGTAAGCTACTACTCCTCTGAACCAGGTATAGACAATGGGTAATTGCCGATTAAATATGAAGTGGCTGAATAGTTAAAGTTGGCAAAATATTAAAACTAAAATGTGCGAGGATTATACAACTGATAAGGGATAAACACATGGATAAATAGCATAACATGTGCGAGGTCTATAATGGGTAATAGAAAAGATTAACGGTCACGGTGATAATCTCCATCTAAGCTGGCAAGGCTGTCACAGGCACTCGGTACGAATTATCCACTGTCTCGTTGATTGCGGGTAGTGTATTTTGATGTGAATGGCTTCCTGTAATCGTCTCTTTGTTTGCTCAGTCTGGTGTATAGTAAGTTTCTGGATGTTTTCTGGTGTCCTGGATTTCCGTCAGGTGGTCAGAAATGGCTGATTTTCTATTTCTTTCATCACTGGAGGCATTGTTTTCCTTGATCCTGAGGCTGAGGGGTCGCATGGTTTCTTACATGTAACTTTTCTGACAAGAGCCTTCAGTTTTGTAGATAATTCCCTTTTGGGTCGGTTTGTGGTAGACGTCCTGTAGCATTAAGGTGTTTTTTTATGGGATTTGCTGATGGTGAGTACTACGTCGAGGCTGGCTTGTTCTTTTAGGAGTCGTTTGATGAGGCGACTCGTCTACCCAATGTATGAAATGGTGAAGAACACAGGAATAAGGTCTCTGGGAATTTGATTTTGTTGCTGAGACTGCAGTGTCTTGTTGATGATTCTGTCCACCATTGCTTTAGGGTACTTGTTGTGATCGGTGAAAACGGTCTTTACGTGGCTTATTTCACTGGGCAGTCTTTCTGTTGAACATATATTTTTTGGCTCGTCTGGTTAAGGTGGATATGATGCCGGCTTCAACTTGACTTGGGTGATTGGATGGGTAATGAATATGTTGGTTGGTGTGGGTGGGTTGCCTATAAACACTGATTTTTAGGGTATGGTTCTGCCTGGGGACTAAGACGTCTAGAAAGGGGAGTTGTCGCCTTCTATCTTCATGATGAATTTCATTCTCGGATGTTGGGCATCCCGGTGGTTGAGAAGAATGATAGGATCATCACCGTCATGAAGAATGGAGAAAACGTCATCAGCCTTTCTGTGCTAACACATAGGCTTAATGGGGTAGTGAGGAGGGCAGTTAGTTCCAGATCAGTCATGTATAATTAAATGATCCCCGGGGATAGAGGAGATCCCATAGGTAATTCATGCACATGCTCATAGAACCGGTCGCCCCATGTGAAGTAGGTGGAGTTGATACAGGATTCCACTAATTTCATAATGCGGTCAACAGTTAGGGAGGTTTTCATCGTGGGTCGGGATTCTGTGACTCTTCTCCTGATGATGTCCATGGCCCGTTCTCGAGAGATGTTGGTAAAGAGGTCTACCACATCGTCACTGACCATCCTGCCCGAGTTGGGGATGTGAAGAGTTTTTATAAAAATAATCATTTGAATCTCTAATAAAGGAGTTGGCAGTCTTCCCCAGTGGTGCTAGCAGCGGAGTCAGATGCTGGGCAGTGCTGTAATGCACATTGCCTCTACTACAGGCCAACAAACTAACTTTGATGTTTTTTTTTGTGGATCTTGAATGTGGCTCGTGCATACTGGGGCTGGGGGTGAGATGTCTGAAGTTTTTTGTGCAGCGCTTGGTCTATTTCTTTGTTGTCTTGTAGTTGTTTCACTAGGGCTCGGTGATCGTCAATTGTGGAGGTCTTCTCTTTATTTAGGGTCTTGTATGTTGAAGTATGTCCCGGCATCAAGGTTACCATGAGCCACGCTGAATACAGACACAGACCAACAGGAATCTCCATGACACCATCAAGTCCAACCAGCTTTAAACGTTATCAGCACTGAAAGAACAAAACTCCACCTAGCCACTAGCTGAAAGCACCAACAACAACCCAACCAAGAAAAACGGTAGTTAACTTTAGCACGAAAACCCTCACAAAAGACCAACCATCCCTATTGACCAAGGAACTAAAGTTCATTCTAACCACTCCAACACTCTACCCAAGAACAAAGACCACTCCATAACCAACATAGAGGCAGGCCTACAACAGTTAACACCAGGGAAAATTCGACTACCTACGTTGATGTTGGGAGATAATTCAACATACAAGACCGTAAGTAAAGAGCCGACCTCCACAACTGGCAAAGATCACCGAACCCTAGTGAAACAACTACAAGACAACAAAGAAATAGACCAAGCCCTGTACAAAAACACTTGCGACATCCCAACCTCAAACCCCCAAATACACGATCCACAGTCAAGATCCACACAGTCCCTATCAAAATTAGGTTGTTGGTCTGCAGTAGAGACACTGAACATTACAGCACGTCCCAGCACCTAACACAGCTGCTAGAACCAATGTGCAAGACTGCCAACTCCTTTCTTAGAGATTCGACTGATTTTTGTGAAAAAATCCTTCCCATCCCCGACCGGGGCAGGAATGTCAGTTACGATGTGGTAGACCTTTTTATCAAAAAAGGACATGGACACCATCAGGAGAAGAGTCACAGAATCCCGATCCACGATGAAAACCTCCCTATCTATTGACAGAATTATGAAATTAGTGGAATCCTGTATCAACTCCACCTACTTCACTGAATTATACACGACTGCACTGGAATAAACTGCCCTCATCACTGCCCGCATTAAGCCAATGTGTTGGCACAGAAAAGTTTATGATGTTTTTTTCCATTCTTCAAGACGGTGATGACCCTATCATTCTTCTCAACTACCTGAATGCCCAACATCCGATAATCAAATTCACCATGGAGATAGAAGACAACAAACTCCCCATCAAAGACGTCCTAGTCCACAGGCAGAACCATACCCTCAAAACCAATGTGTATGAGAAACCCACCCACACCGACCAATATATCCATTAACTATCCAATCACCCAAGTCATGTTAAAGCCGCCATCATATCCACCTCATCCAGAAGAACCAAAAATATATGTTCAATAGAAAGCCTGCCTGGTGAAATAAGCCACATAAAGAGAGTTTTCACCGATCACAACAAGTACCCTAAAGTCATGGTAGACAGACTCATCAACAAGACACTGCAACCGCAGCAACAAAGTCAAATTCCTGGAGATCACAGCCCTGTATTTGTCGCCATTCCATACAAAGGGCAGACCAATCACCGCATCAAACGACCCCTAAATGAACAAACCAGCATCGACGTAGTACGCACCAGCAGCAAATCTCTTTAAAACCACCTTAATGCTACAGACGTCTACTACCAACCAACCCTCCCCAGCCCAAGGGAATTATCTACAAAATTGACTGCTATTGCCAGGAAAGTTTTTTGGAGAAACTATGCGAACTATGCGTCAGGATCAAGGAAGACAAGGCCTCTAGCGATAAAACAAATGAAAAATCAGCCATTTCTGACCACCGGAGGGAAAATCCAGGACACCAGATAAATTGGGAAAACATCCACAAATTTTCCATACACCAGACTGACTAAACAAAGATACAGGTAGCCATTCACATCAATGACAAGCCCACAATCAGCCGAGACAGTGGACAGTTTGTACCGAGTGCCTACGACCGCCTTATCAGCTTAGATGGCGATTATCGCCGTCACCGTTATCTTTTCTGTTACCTTTATAGACTTCTCACATGTTATGCTATTTATCCATGTGTTTATACCGTATCAATTGTATAATCCTCGCACATTTTAGTTTCAATATTCTTTGTCAACTTTAACTATGCAACCATCTCAGATATAATCTGCGATCACCCATTGTCTGTACGTGGTTCAGACGATTAGTAGGTTACTATAGACCTACTCACTATTCAGATTACTCTTTATATACCTGACATGGCCAGCTCACGGGAGCACCCACTGTGCTATGATTGTTTTGATGACATTTTTTGCTTGTTATTCATTTGTATATATACCCTCATCTGTACCATGTAGTTCATTAGCTTTGAAAAAGTTGGAAGCATCTCCAACAAAACGTTAGCCCCACAGCAATAAAGAAGTTGTTATCCATAGAATAGCCTTGTGTTATATACACAGACTTCTAAATGCCTATATACACAGACTTCTAAATGCCTATCAAAGAAAGAAGAGTACACATATACACTAAATAATTATTACGACACTTCCCTTCGTTTTAAGACAATCCTGTGGCTGCATCCCAACATCTGACAGGTGCCCAGTGAGCTGTTTCTCGTTCATCTTGTTGACCTCTATGTTGTGTAAGTTCCACTAAAATGGAAAGAAACAAACAACTTAAACCCAGAAGATCAACTGAACATGAGTGGCGAGAAAAATAGTTCCTTGTAAAGACGAACTGCTCGAATACCCCGCTTGATAATCGGATACGATATATCTTCAGCGTGTCCGTTTTTGAAGATATTACAGCACAACGGCGCGGTCTGATATTATCTTTAGAATCCCAAGAAACTACTTCATTAAAATCATAATCAAAGATGAGAAATGGACGATGTACCACTTTACCTTGGTAAAATGATATTTTCAGGCTGTACATTTTCCAGAGACACGATTGAACAATCGTCCTGAGAACCGCAACATCTCGCCTTGCGGGGTGATCCGCCGAAACTGCAGCAGTATTGAAAGCAAACATGTAGAGCAAACAATAACGTCTGGAATAGGTGATGTGGTACAGACAATGCTCTCTGGAATAGATTATCTGGTCCAGACAATAACATCAGTCTCATGTGGGATTACTGGCATATAAGTTAATCCCATGTAGGATGGACAGGTCAGTGCCGTGGGATTACTGCTGCATAGGGCAGTCCAGTGTGAGATTACTGCTGGATAGACGAGTCTTGTGTGGGATTAATGCTGGATAGGACAGTCCCGTGTGAGATTACTGCTGTATAGGCAGTCCAGTGTGCGATTACTGCTGCATACGGCAATCATGTGTGGGATTACAGCGGGATAGGTTAGTCCAATGTAGAATTATGGCTGGATAGGTCAGTGCCATGTTGGATTACTGTTGCATATTGCAGTCCAGTGTCACATTACTTCTAGATAGGTCAGTCCCGTGTGAGAATACTGCTGCATGGGCCAGTCCCGTGTGGGATTACTGTTGGATAGGCTAGTCCCATGTGGGATTACTGCTGGATAGGTCTGTCCTGTGTGGGATTACTGCTGGATAGCCCAGTCCCAAATGTGATTAATGCTGGATAGACCAGTCCGATCTGGGATTACTGCTGGATAGTTGAATTCCGTATGCGATTACTGCTGGATAGGTCAGTCCCGTTGGGATTACTGCTGGATAGGCCAGTCCCATGTGGCATTACTGCTGGATATGCCAGTGCCATTTGAGATTACTGCTGGATAGGTCAGTGCCATTTGGGATTACTGCTGGGTAGGTCAGTCCCGTGTGAGGGTTACAGCGAGAGAGCTGTGACCTAGGAAAACGTGAAACATGTTCACCAAGTTTTATAATCATCCCAAGAAAGGTTTAACAAACTTTCCATGTACAGATCTACATGTGAAGTTTTGCCCAACAAAAACCTTATCAATGGAAACGTACAAAGTCTAAACTGCAATAATAAGGACAAAAATTCATATTTAATGTCATATTTCATAAATAGCACATGCACATCATCGAATCACATTGAACTTGGGTAGCAAGTGTCAAACTCATCCAATGAAAGCTGACAGCTTCAGAAAACTGTCCATGTACAGGTGTACATGCATGTACATTATTATTGGCAGATTACTTAGGCAAAACCCTCAAAATTTGAACAAAGATTAATATTTCATCTTCTAAATAGCACAGGTACATCCTCCAATCATAAGAAACATGCATACCAAGTTTCGTAATCATCCAATGAAAGCTGACAACTGCAACAAACTTTCTAAGTACAGATGTACATGTGCACTTTAGCTAAACGGAAAACTATCATAGGGATTTTAACATTGGAGCACCCCAGGGGTAGTACTCCCAGGTGTCATACCCATTCCATATATATATATATATATATTTTTATATATTTTTTTCTAATTTTTCTAGATTTTTTTTAACTTGCTAAACCAAAAACTTTATTTCCTGGCCTGGGACACCGACATCCTCTTCCACCTTCACAATATCTCCCCTTTACTTCGTAAGGCGAGATAATAGGGCAGAAATGTTACATGCACCTCGAAAATACATCATAATTACCTTGTGCGGCATAATATCTTCATAATCTTTAAGAAAGAGACCAATTCCCCAATTTCTGTACGTTGTTGTTGTTCTGCACTCCCGCTGCGGAAAGCGACACCTGGTGGCGAGGTTGACTGCAAATTGCTAACTCCTCAATGATTGGTACGTCCGGGAAACGGTCCCTAAATGAAATAGTCATTATTACAGTTTGTAATTCAGGAATATATCTTCTATCATGTCAATGTTATTGAACACAATATCCATATCGAACAATATAGAAATATATTCTTGAAAAGATTGGCGCATGAAACTTCACACAGAGATTTGTCCAACCACTGCTCCTTCACAGCATAGGAGGCGAGAACTTATTTTGAACATGTGCAGGTAAATGTTTCAGTTCATTCCTTGCACCTGTGCTTTGGGCAAGTATGTCATACGTCAATTCAATAGTTGTCATTGTTTTGCTTTTTCTGTAGATTAAAGTGATCGTAAGCCCCCAAGTAAAGTTTCCATCAAATGAAAGACCATTGCAAACAGTGTGGGAAATTATTTATTTAAAGTTTTTACCATTTCATTACACAGAATAAACTGCAATTAAAGCATGGTAGTCTATGGTGCTCTGTTTCAACCATATTTAGGTCCAGTGACGCCACACTGCCTTAATACATATATTTCAAACTGTGTATGGACTTTCCAATGCTTGATTCAAGCTTAAGATGTGTATACTTTGAGTTTCAACACAGACTCACTGTTCCAATGTGCATGTTTCACCAAAATCTGGGAGACGGCGACTCATAAGTGTCAAGTCAATTTGAATCTTGCATTTAATTCCCCCGATTTTGGAACATGCACATTGGTACAGTGAGTCTGTGTTGAAACTCAAAGTATACATACCTTAAACTTGAATCAAGCATTGGAAAGTGCATATGAAGTTTGAAATATATGTATTAAGGCAGTGTGACGTCACTGGACCTAAATATAATTGCAACAGACCACCATAGAATACCATGATTTAATTGCAGTTTACTCTGTGTAATAAAATCGTAAAAAATTAAATAAATATTTTCCGACACTGTGCGCAATGGTCTTTCATTTGATGGAAACTTTGATGATGATCACATGAACTTTACTGGAGGGTTTACGATCATTTTAAGTAATTTTTGCCCCAAAAACAACAACATTGCGTTCCAAATGAAGTACCCATAATTCCCGGTGAAAATGTTGCTGGACAGGGTGTCATGGAAACACAGATTTTGAAAATCCACTCTCAACCTTCTCTAGATTGTGGTTTCCAACGTATCGTGGGTATTTCACACATTCCACTTGTTTTATCCCCTCTCTATTGTTAAGATGAGAATCGTATTGTAATACGTAATAGTCTGAGTTGAAGTGAAATAGTTTTGCCCGATTTTCCACCCAGAAAAGCAGAAATGTTTAAGATAAATGACGAAAAGATCACTGTTCTGGTACTCAACATGCCCGCCATTTTGAATTGTCTTATGATGCTGTGCTCTTAGTATCATGCAAATAGGATCAAAATTACCCCCAATATGATCAGCTACAAATTTAGGGTGGTCCCTTTTTTGTCGTTCCGAAAACAGGATAGAAAGTTTGTTAATGGCATTTGGGGCATATCAGCCCCAAAAAATGAAGCAGCAAGGGCAGACCAGATTTTGAAATATCGACAGAAAACGGAGACACCAAATGAAAAACAAGAAAGAAGCCACTGAAGAAACTGATATCCAGCGAAGAAAAGAGTAAGAAAGTAAACCAAGAATATTCAAACGAGAGTAGCTCATCAAGTCAGGGTATTGGGACATGCAGACACGTTGCAAACGGTACCGTGAAATGCTCGATTTAATAATAAGCTATCATTGTCAAAATGCCCTTGGCTATACCTGGTAATGGTTAGTTGGATCCTATTCTCCGATATAATCGATTGGTTGGTTGGTTGGTAGGTCTCGTCATCCGAGGTTACCACAATTGTTCACACAATGGCATTTCTTAGTTGATAGATGTCATCGTTCCAGGATAACGGCTGGTTGGCTTACAATTAATTTTCAGCAGTCCTGACGTTGGTTATACTTTGTGGATCATTATTGTGGTTGGACGGGTTCTGGTTAGTTGACCGAAATCAACCAGGAGCGGATCGGTGAACAACATCTATATCTTACGGTCAGAATCGGACGGGGGCTAAAGCACACATCAGATAAAATCAAACGAAAGAAATACAATGAACATGTACAATAATTCTTTTTATAACTATATAATTAACACAATAGCTAATTGTTAAAAAAAGTTAGGCTGCCCAAGATGTTATCGAATAGAAAATCGCCACACTAATTTGGCCCGAAATACATGTATTAACTGAACATATTAATTAAAAAAAACAATTGGGTATTTTTACAAGTTAAATTTTTCTCTGAAAACAAATCTATTCTTATGTAGAAATGGTTTCATGTGGAGGGTGGGGGGAGGGGGTACAATCAATACCAAATTGTGATTTCTATATTTTTAGAATATCGAATAGAAAAAAATTGGTAATCACCGACCACTGGTCACCGGATGCCATCATCAGTAGCTGAACCGACTCCGCCACTGATGTAGCTTAGCAGTGTAGGTTTTAGTTCTGGTCAGTTATTCAGTTATTGTTTTTAGTTGAAATGGTTTCTCATCTCAATAACATAATATTCATGAATCGGCAGTTTCATATCAAGTTCTAGAATTATCGTAGTCTAAACAACGACTGGCTGGTTCATAATTCCTTGTCCGAATACTGGCTAGTTGGTAGTTCCATATCGCTGTTTAAGGTTACCGGTTGACTGGTTCACACACCTCCATCATGTCCTTTTAATTCGAATGGTACCGATTGGTGGACAGACTTCTGTTCCTGGTTGATACCGGCCAACACAATTAATCTCCTCGCTAATTCGGGTAAAGCACGCAGACTGTACCGGTCGCAAAAGTTTACCGGTCACGAAAGGTGCAAACCGTTGAAAAAATTCCAAAGATTTCCAATAGAAGACACGGCGAGAATGATTGATCAATGTTATTTGTACTTTTCGCAAAATAATGGCTTTCTTCCACTATATCGTTTACGGGTATTGTTGTTGTTGTTTTTGTTAGGATTATTATGATGATATTTATTATTGGCCACTATATCGTTTACGGGTATTGTTGTTGTTGTTATGATGATTATGATGATGATTATTATTATTGGCCACTATATCGTTTACGGGTATTGTTGTTGTTGTTGTTGTTGTTGTTGTTGTTATGATGATTATGATGACTATTATTATTGGCCACTATATCGTTTATGGGTATTGTTGCTGTTGTTGTTAACATGATTGTGATTATTATTATTGGCCACTATATCGCTTACGGGTATTGTTATGATGATTATGATGATTATTATTATTGGCCACTATATCGTTTACGGGTATTGTTGTTGTTGTTGTTGTTAAGTAAAAGTTACCAAACAGATGTGACGATTTTTTTATTGGATACACGTGACTGAGATATACACCATAATTCAACTTGGAAATTGCTTTGTAGGCTATTTAAAACGTTTATTTTGTGCAAACTTGGGCTTGATGTTAACGGTAGTACGACGAAAAGGTATTAGATTATCTCCGCGGTAATTATTTTTGGACGACTGAATATTGAACGTCGGATTTGACGACTGTAACTAAAAAGATCCGAATCCGAACATTACGTAGTAACGATGATCTGCAAGATAGGACATTAAGACTATCTGGTCTTGGCTTTTTGGAAAATGCCCAGCTCTGTTGATTCAGTTTGACCCCATACCTGTAATTATTTTTTAAAACCTTTAGCTAGTAAGCTGAAACTTACCACAATGTAAATAAAATCCAAGATAGCAGCATGATGACGTCGCATTGACGTCATTTTCCAAAAAAGCATTTGTTTGTACTAGTTTTAGAATTCTGTATTGATGTAATGGTAAATTTGTGAATACTAATCTGATGTGAAATGAAATAGCTTTTTTTCACTTTTCATCGTGGATTTTGTATTCATCCACGATCTTGGGGATATGCAAATAGATTCAAAATTACCCAAACACGGTGTGTCAGCTCTCGCAAGTTTGTCGTTCCGGAGATTGGGCAGAAAGATTGCAAAGGGGGGAGGCGGGGGGGGTCATAAATTCAAATTCCAGGACTCTGTTAAACTGGTTGGGAGTGAATGGCGATAAATATTTTTGTCGCCTGAACCACTGGTCCATTTGATTATGTTTACAGTAATCCCTTAGTTCCAGAACTGCCACAAATTATAATTTTGCATAAATCCCCAAGAATCACCAGGGACTGAATTGTCAACCAACTTAATGTGGCCGTGCACAAACGACATACCACAAACTGGTCATATTACAGAAATGTGGCGATTTTGTGATCACCAAATTGGGTCATTGTCGGGTTTCGAGCGCAACTCCTAATAAAAAAATAAGTAATCCTATCCTGAATATTTAAAAAAAAATCCTAACCCTAAGCAAAATCCTAAGCTTCTGACGGCAGTCTAATTCAAACCTAAGAGACTAGGCCCTATGGTATCTATATAGCTACCACCTACCTATCCTACTAAGTACTGAGGAGAGCGATGAAACTCGACAACAACCCCTTCGGTGAATTTTGGCTGAAATTGTTAAACAAATATGGATTATCTTTCTTTCAAGGACGTTGTGACAAGGTTGGAACCCACATTATAACAACAAAAGGAAATAAGATGGAAAACCTCATAAAACAAGAAGCTTTGAAATTGTATAAAATTGTTCTTCAAAAGGACAACCCATTTTATATGAAGTTATTTTGCAAAAGCCTAAACTTTTGAAACTTTTCTGCGAGGAAAAGTGAACAAAAGCTATTTTATTTCACATCAGATTGTTATTTAATAATTTATCATGCAGTTTATGCGAAAAAACCCCCACATATATAACGAGTTTGTTTTTAACTGACGTCACTGATTTATTTTTACATTTCCTAGTGGAGTTTGACCTAAAAATATGGTATGGCAATTATCAGCAATCTAGCCTTAGAGACCGCGAAAATATATCGGGCCCTTTCCGCTTTAGGGACAGATTTAGTTAAATCTCATTTTTTTAATATTCTTTGCATCTGTGATATGCAATTCTATTTCACGAAAGTCGCTTAAATATTGTGTTATTTGCATCTTCATAAATTAGGACTCAACTGATTAGTGCCTCTTACTATCAGTCTTATAATTTGTTGCAATTGTAATATTTCATTAACTCAAATACATTCGCGGATGTGAGGTAATGTTTAGCGCTTATAATTCTGTAAATACAAAAAACAGGGTTCAATTTTCCAAGGATGGCAGCAGACCTATTCTGTTTTGTAAGATTTTTATTACTGATAAACATTCTGTGTGCCTGTGAATTTCCAAGTTGTTATCTAGAGTATCCCAGTCACCATTGTCAGTACACTGGTAAACTAACACAAAAAGGGAAACTTTCCGGAGTAACAAAGTAATCTGTTCAAAACCTGCTCACCGCAACAGAGAGAAGTAGACCTGTAAATAACAGAACAAAACAATCCACGGGACCCAAAAAGAACCCAAGTCGGCTGACTTACCGATTCATAACATCAATAAATCGGAATGTGCTTATCTGGTACTATTCAGCTTACAGAAAATTCAGTGTGAATTGTGTTATGCAGACTAGTAACAGTTACATTTCAAAGGCTGAAATAAAAGTAAAGCAGCTTTACATGGAACCGAAGTTGTGAAAATAGAACATAAACCAGATGTCAGCCCCAAACAAAGGTATGTCGATAAGCTCATCAAGGAAGAACCCAAGATACCGCCGTTGAGCCGGGCAGCATGGCCTAGTGGCAAGCAGAAGTTTTCTAGTGAAAGAGGGCTGGTCAATCCGTTTCATTGCCCCATCTCGATGGTAACTTCCATGATAATAGCTCACTGTTATATATACGTTTCGTTATGCCACGTTTACAGTGAAATACGCATTAGTTTGTTATATAGACTACTATACATTTTGCTGGAATGGATAAGCTGCACAACCGCAGAACTGATGAATGACTCCTCCTCCTCCAGCAAAACTACCAGCTGCTGTGATTATTTTCATCAACATAACATTTTGGTGAAATCAGTTTTAAATCTGTAACGTTGGGGTTACAAAAGCTGTTTCCCTATTATATTAAATGCCAGTGAATTCCAATGAGTCGGTGCTGTTTTCATTTTTAAAGGGTATTGAAACACTGACGCTTTATATTGGGAAGAGAAAGTAACTAGTCAAGTGTTATGTCTCCATTCGTTCCGGCCCTATCAGACAAAAAAAAATCCCTTCTTTCTTTACCCTATATTTTCTGCAGAGAGTTTGATGGCAGTGAAGCGTCGCTGCGTCCGTCAAAAACTTTTTAAAACGGGCATAAAGCTATTGCATCAGATCACCGGACCCATAGCAATGGAAAATTCAATCGACCTTTAGGAAGAGTATTTTGTTGTCCACGAATATGAAAAGCTGTTTCCCCATTAAATTCTAGTGAATTCCAATGAGTCGGTGCTGTTCTGTTAACCATATCATGCTTGGGGGTCCATTGGGTTTAAATTGTTTTCATTTTTAAAGGGTATTGAAACACTGACGCGTTATATTGGGAAGAGAAAGTAACTAGTCAAGTGTTATGTCGCCATTCGTTCCGGCCCTATCAGGCAAAAAAAAACAATCCCTTCTTTCTTTACCCTATATTTTCTGCAGAGAGTTTGGTGGCTGTGAAAACGGGCATAAAGCTATTGCAGCAGATCACCGGACCCATAGCAATGGGAAATTCAATCGACCTTTAGGAAGAGTATTTTGTTGTCCACGAATATGGAAGACATTTTGGCATCACACCTACAGAACAAAAATCTGTCGATTCAAGACGCTTCAATGACGCTTACCGCACAGAGTTTTAAACCTATTATCTTGCCACTTCTGTTAATTTATCAATAATGCTCGCTCGAAACAGGATGCAAATTCTAATATCATTTTCCTGGATATATCATAGCCACTTCATTTAAACAGGGATTCAATGTCAAAAAGGCCTAGATGTTGGTAACCCACAGTCATTTTGGTCAACAGTGACTGCAGTGGTCGGTGATCGTCAATAATCGTTTTCTCAATAGTTCAATTATATTACAACTATTTCGTGAAAGATCATTCTTTCATATGACGAATATAGACCTACACCAAACGTGAATCTGGCGATGGGCTAGCTTCCCATTTAAGTGATCTGTCCAACAGTAGACGTATATAACATGGTTATTCTATGGATAACGACTTCTTTATTGCTGTGGAGCTGACGTTTCATTGGATATACTTTCAACTTTTTTCAAAGCTAATGAACTACATGGCACAGACGAGCGTATATACACAAATGGATAGCAAGCAAAAAATGTCATCAAAACAATCATATCACAATGGGTGCTCCGTGAGCTGTCACGTCAGGTATATAAACGGTAATCTAAACATTGAGTTGGTATATTGTAACCTACTAATCCTCTGAGCTAGGTAGACAGTGGGTGATTGCAGATTAAATCTGAAGTGGCTGCATAGTTAAAGGTGACAAAATATTAAAACTAAAATGTATGTGTATTATACAATTGATAAGGGATAAACACATGGATAAATAGCATAGCATGTGAGAAGTCTATAAAGGGTTATAGAAAAGATTAACGGTACGCTGATAATCTCCATCTAAGCTGACAAGGCTGTCATAGGCACTCGGTACAAACTGTACACGGTCTCTGTTGATTGCCGGTAGTGTCTTTTGATGTGAATGGCTTCCCGTAGTCTTCTCTTTGTTTGTTCAGTCTGGTGTATAGCAAGTATGTGGATGTTTTCCCAATTTTTCTGGTGTCCTGGATTTCCGTCAGGTGGTCAAAAATGTCTGATTTTCTATTTTTTTTACGCTGGAGGCATTGTTTTCCTTGATCCTGAGGGGTCGCATGGCTTCTTCTATGTAACTTTCCTGAAAACAGTCGTCAATTTTGTAGATAATTCCCTTGCGCTAGAGAGGGTCGGTTGGTGGTAGACGTCCTGTAGCATTAGCATTAAAGTGGTTTCTAAGGGATCTACTGCTGATGAGTACTACGTCGAAGCTGGTTTGTTCTTTTAGGAGTCGTTTGATGTGGTGATGGTCTGCCCTATGTATGAAATGGTGATGAACACAGGGATGGGTTCTCGGGGAATTGATTTTGTTGCTGGGGCTGCAGTGTCTTGTTGATGATTCTGTCTACCATGGCTTTATGATACTTGTTGTGATGGGTAAAGGGTTATAGGTATAGGTGGATTATTTTTTTTTGACTGAGCCGGCTTTCTGTTGAACATATTTTTTTGGCTCGTCTGGTTAGGGTGGATATAATGTCCGGTTTAACTGGACTTGGGTGATTGGATATGTAATGGATATATTGGTTTGTGTGCGTGAGTTTCCTATACACACTGGTTCTGATGGTATGGTTGTACCTGTGGACTAGGACGTCAATGAAAGGGAGTTTGTTGTCTTCTATCTCCATGGTGAATTTTATTCTCGGATGTTGGGCATCCAGGTGGTTGAGAAGAACGGTAGCGTCATCACCGTCTTGAAGAATGGAAAAACGACAACTTTTTTTGTGCCAACACATAGGCTTAATGGGGTAGTGCGGAGGGCAGTTTCTTCCGGTTCAGTCATGTATAATTCAGTGATCACCGAGGATAGAGGGGATCGAATAGGTAATCCATGTAC
>JAVTVY010026134.1:0-10659 GCA_036873755.1 Hanleya hanleyi | reverse complement strand
ACCTTCCAGGACGCATTCGAACCGTGAATAGCCCATCTCGACCCCAAATACCTTTATGTACTGCCCGAAAATGTCCACTTTCGCTACTTCTCGTACCGATGACGTCACCGATGACGTCACAGATGACGCGAACATCCCCCAAATCGGAATGTACACCCCGAGAACTACAAGATGACACCTTCCAGGACGCATTCGAACCGTGAATAGCCCATCTCGATCCCAAATACCTTCATGTACTGCCTGAAAATGGCCACTTTACTTACTACAACCAACTGCGCCTGCGCAGATTAACGCGACATGCATTCAAAAATGCATTTTCATTTTAAATCTCACACAAGCCACTTTGACACTTCTACACGACCCATTCGAACCGTGATTAGCTCATCTCTAACCCAAACACACCCCTACATAGCACCCAAAATGCCTGTTTTCTATACTTCATGGCCAGATCTCACATTGCGCATGCGCAGACTATTGAACACGGACGAACCATTAGTGTAGTCAAGTGCTCCTCCACGAGAGCTTCAAAAATAAGACCACTGACCCCATTGGACCACAGGGGACTCACCTAGACTCCAACATGTCCACTCCCGTATGGGCCTACACCCATAATACAGTATAGGCCTATGGGCTTCATCTGAGCCTCTGTGGCGTGACTTTTAAAATTTCACCTATTCGCACGGGGACACTTCCTATCATGTTCTTAAATGACGAGACGAGTAAAACGAGACCCCACAACCCTACCGCAAATGTATAGAAGTACGTTTCCCAGGGGACAAACATTGATCCTATACCCTCAGTATGGGACTATATGAGGCTATATCGTACTTTTTCAAAAATTTCACCGATTCGCACGGGGATACTTCCTATCATGTTCTAAATGACGAGACGAGCAAAACGAGACCCCACAACCCTACCGCAAATGTATAGAAGTACGTTTCCCAGGGGGACAAACATTGATCCTATACCCCCAGTATGGGACTATATGGGGCTATATCGTACTTTTCCAAAAATTTCACCGTTTTGCTCCGGGACATTTCCTATCATGTTCTAAATGACGAGACTAAGAAAACGAGACCCCACAACCTATACCGCAAATGTCGAGAAGTAGGTTTCCCAGGATGGTCCTATACCCCCCATACCCCATATAGGCATTTTCCCCGTAATTTAGAATAAAGTCCGTGTTCCGTATTTTTTCAGGAAATTTTTTACATACACCCACCCTGGAACTAGGGGGAGATAACTCTATTGATAGGCAAGCCCCGTTAAGCCCGGCGACCTATATACTCCCCATACCCCATATAGGTATTTTCCCGGATTTTTCGATAAAGTCCGTGTTCCGTTTTTCTTTTCAGGAAAAATTTTACATGCACCTACCCATGACTGGATGCCCCTTCATCTAGGCTTCACATGGATACCTCACTGACCCCATTCGACCATTAGGGGCTCCCCTAGATGCCAAAACGCCTGCTTCACATTCTTGGGCCATCGCGCATGCGCAGAATGCCGCTATTTCAACCCCACACCCAGTCCATATTAGATGCCCTTCATGAATGCTTCACTTTGATACCTCACTCGACCCCTTAATGGTCCACTAGCTCCCTAGCTCCAAAAGGCTATTTTCATACTCCCTGGCCACCGCGCATGCAGATGCCTCCTTATTCAACCCCACACCCAGTCCATTAGGATGCCTTCGTGCGGATGTTTACTTTGATACCTCACTCGACCCCATCGGTCCACTAGGGGCTCCCCTAGCTCCAAAAAGGCTATTTTCATACCCTTCGGCCACCGCGCACGCGCAGAATGACCCTAATTCAACCCCACACTCAGTCCATTAGATGCCCCTTCATGGATGCTTCACTTTGATACCTCACTCGACCCCATCGGTCCACTAGGGGCTCCCCTAGCTCCAAAAAGGCTATTTTCATACCCTTCGGCCGCCGCGCATGCGCAGAAGGCCGATATGTCAACCCCACACCCAGTCTATTAGATGCCCCTTCATGAATGCTTCACATTGATACCTCACTCGACCCCATCGGTCCACTAGGGGCTCCCCTAGCTCCAAAAAGGCTATTTTCATACCCTTCGGCCACCGCGCATGCGCAGAATGCCGATATTTCAACCCCACACCCAGCCCATTAGATGCCCCTTCACATAAGCTTCACTTTGATACCTCACTCGACCCAATCGGACCATTTTATCTAGGGACTACTTTTTCTCCGCGGAAGGTTTTTCCCGCGACCGCATCACCACCAAAACCGCATCACCGCGGATGAATACATGGAACTATTTTTGACCTGGAAAAATTGGAACTCTCCTGTGCTGGAGGTAGCTTTTTGGTCAATTTGAAATACTCGCTTCTGATTGGACGAGAGCTCTGTGACGGATTTGAAATACTCGCTTCTGATTGGTCGAGAGCTCCACACTTGCTCCACAAATTCATCTCATTTGCATAAAAGAGCGGGAATTTGCGGTTTACCTACTACTCACTACACCACGACATACGAACAACTGTAGCAGGCTATTTTGTCACTTTAATCTACTTAAGAAAACTTTAAACGTTATGAATCATAACTTTTCATTTTTTAGTATGAAGGACTCCTTGGACCAAAAAGATCTTCCAGCAATGGGGGTATAATGTTACCACACAACACCAGGTTAAATGGCGTTTTGGTCCAAGGTGTCCTTCGCGTCTAAATGCGTGTCTGAAGGACTCGATTTAGACCCATTTTTCACAAAATAGCACAAGCGGTGAATTTCAGTTTCATGTGATAACTATAATCATAACGCAATCGCACTAAAACTTTCACATATTGTGTACTTATATCTTCTCTTGCCGTTACATTAAAACATAAGTATTTTTATGACATTCTATTTTTTCGATTTCAACCGCACCACGTATAGGCCAAAATCTCGCATTATCGTACCATCACCTTTCAGTGTGAATATTTTTCCAGGCGTTTGATATTTTTCCAGGCCAGTTTTAGGCACATTTACTATACCTACATACTTACCATACTTACTTGCTATGTTATTTCAGATACGTGCAATGGCGTGTCCCTATCAGGAGCGATAACATATATGCCAACAGCGGCGTTGTATGAAATACTGCGAATATTAAAACCAGGTAAAAAACAAACTGATATGCTGGGATAGGTAGTTATTTTTTGTAATAAATAGAGACCTGACACCCCGTAACACATCATATTGGGTTTATTCTGAGCCTGCTTGCATATCCCCCAATCAGAGAATAATGGCTAAATTAAAAACGGCGGTCATGTGGGGTACCAGCAATGTGATGTTTTCGTATTTTGTTTCACATTAGATTATTATGTACTAATTTATCATGCAGTTTTGCGAAGGAAGCACACAAATCGAAATACAAAAAATATGATTGAAAAATCGAAAATAAAATACCTTTTTTTTTAAATTACGTCACTGTGACGTCACCAAAGCGACCATCTTGTTTTTTTTTACATTTTCAGGTGGATCCTGATCCAAGGGTGTAGTCGCCTAGCTGAAGGAATAAGAACAATATTAAGGTGCCGTGGGACCGCCTTTCCCAAAGCCTGGACAGGTCACAAAAACCCAGGCCAGATAGAGTAAATGGACCAAAACTCATTTCTAGGAGGGCCAACAGCTTTCCATGATTCTGTGTTCCACCCCGATCAATCAGATAGGGTATCGTCAGTATAATACGGTAGATGGCTTCCTGTTCGACCACACAGGTTGTTCAACAAGTTCTTGTCTCTCGTTTTCTCCACAGGTGGAGCTGTCTGTATCGTCACAGATGGCAATCGTTTCGATGCCCTTGAAGAATGTAAGACGCGCATGCGGGGTATCATGAACGAATTGGAGACCGAGGGAAAATGGACGAAAGTTGTCGAAGAGCGTTTGGAACGCAATTTTTTAATGGACAATAAATGGGCTCCTGCTTATAGATTTATATACAAAAAATGTGATAAGAAATCGTCATGAAACAATCGTGAAGTAGGCCTACTATTCACCGGTGAGATTCATGTCAACAGCTAAATACTAAAATTATACAGATATAAAGTAAGGCAGTATTTTTATGAAATACGCACGTGGCTTGTATCGTTGTATAGTATACTCCTGTTGTACTGAGGCTGTCAACCTCTTGGTTTTGATTGGAAAGCCGATGGATGCGAACTGGTCGATCCCGAAGCGAGCCTCTGATTGGTTATATAATACTAATTGGTATTGCTTTGTTAGCCAATAGTCGTCGTTTTCAGGGAATCTTTGAAATGACAGCATGGGTATGATTCCCCTTCATTAGCTCCAATATTGGAACACATTTCAACAAAGGCTTATGTCAACGGGACAAAGTTGTAGAAACAGAAATTATTTCTACACAGCACAACTTCAATTAGCAAGACTATTATGACACTATGGACTGCAGTTGATAATCAATGACCTTGACCTTGTGACCTCAATCTTGCTTCCCGAAAGTAACGCCTTCCTTAAATGCGTCTACCATGTACAAACATGTTCAATGATTTTCTGAAAAGCAATGTATGGTGTTCTATTTGGGCCAAGTTTGCGTCGCGTGGCGACTTTTAGAAACTCGCCACTCGCCACGCGCCGTGGACCTCTCCGGCGCGCGGCGACTGGCGACTTTTTGCTATCTCTTAACCTGCAAAAACTCGCCAGTCGCCATCCGCCGTAAAACACGGCGAGTTTCGCTCTATCTTTTAACCTGGAAAAACTCGCCGCGCGCCACTCGCCGGATGAACCACGGCGCACGGCGACTGGCGACTTTTGACTTCTGGAATTCTCAGGACTTTTTCTCAAGTGCGCATGCCCGGGGAGCATCAATTATCGGAATATTTTGTTCGAAACATGCTGTCATTTAATTTAATTTTAAATCTCTTCCTCGTGCATAAATATACATAATTTCTAATGAATGAACTCTCCAGCTACATCTGATGCTATGTGACTAATTTTGAAGATGTAAGCTATCTGTAATAATTAATATAGTTGTTTTTTGAAACAAGTTCTTTTTAATGCAATACGCATATAGGGCAATCTAATTTTGTCAAATGTGCAGATATTTTTTATTAAAATACTCGTTATCCGTTTCTGTGCAGAACTTGCATACTCTCGTTATTATCTGCTGGTATATTTTAAAAAGTTAACACCAAGACAACATTTTCAATCGTTTTTTCATTCGTTTTATATAAGTGCCTATATATATTTATAAAACAGCATATCGTTTTCAATTCAGAATGAATCGCTTTGAAATTGTTCCTTATTTAAGATACAATAAAGCACTCGACGCGGGAATTTTTTTTACAACATAAAAGCAACGTCAACTAATATGCTGTATGAAATATTAAGAAAGCGAATAGAGCGTCATCGTCATATTAAATAAAAAAGGAAGAAAAAATGCTAACATTTTCTCTGGATGATTGAATTTCTCTCTTCGTAAGTTTTATGTGAAAAACGGGCGATATATTTGTATAAGAGATCCTTTATTGCTGTTTTAATCCATAGAGCGGATCTTTGTTGGGTTGATATTTCCTGTATCACAAACCCTACAAACTATCAAGACCCTATTTTTAAAGATGAAAAGACGTATTTCTTTCAACAGTTTCCATATTTTTTTTAATTCCTCAAATTCTATGAGATCGCGACTGTGATTTATGATATTGTAACTACATAATTGATGCTCCTCGGGCATGCGCACTTGAGAAAAAGTCCTGAGAATTCCAGAAGTCAAAAGTCGCCAGTCGCCGCGCGCCGTGGTTTGTCCGGCGAGTGGCGCGCGGCGAGTTTTTCCAGGTTAAGAGATGGAGCGAAACTCGCCGTGTTTTACGGCACGTGGCGACTGGCGAGTTTATGCAGGTTAAGAGATAGCAGAAAGTCGCCAGTCGCCGCGCGCCGGAGATGTCCACGGCGCGTGGCGAGTGGCGAGTTTCACTACAGTCAAAAGTCGCCAGTCGCCGTGCGCCGTGGTTCATCGGCGAGTGGCGCGCGGCGAGTTTTTCCAGGTTAAGAGATAGAGCGAAACTCGCCGTGTTTTACGGCGGGTGGCGACTGGCGAGTTTTTGCAGGTTAAGAGATAGCAGAAAGTCGCCAGTCGCCGCGCGCCGGAGAGGTTCACGGCGCGTGGCGAATGGCGAGTTTCTAAAAGTCGCCACGCGACGCAAACTTGGCCCAAATAGAACACCATAGCAATGCGACATAGTGTATTCCACCATATATCCATTCACACGAGGTGGGCAAAGCCAAACACACGAAGTAACACATAACTGACACGTGACAAGAGTGCGACTACAAAACGTTTTTTTTTCTTTCTATCCGAAATGATCGAAAATAGTCTTTCTGGAGGCTAAAGTGTCATAATGAAAATTGGATATGTCGGTTCCAGCAACAGTAGTAGAGAAAGAGCAAATTCGCTGTGTTCAAGTGTAAACAGCATTCGCCTTGGTGCAAAAAACATCAGTGACGTATCTGGGTCACTGCCAATACTTGTCAATGACATTGCCAGTAACCAATTTCAGTTTCAATTTATGTATATACTAAAAACAATGAATCTTGATTATTTTTCCAATTGATTACAATTCTGAGATAGTAAACCCCTATTTATGGAAAGCAGTTTAGAAGCATCAGCACATGGCGTATACATATCTCTCCTGGTAGCATTTACTAGATCATGTGCAGACTGTGACGATTTAATCAAATCCACAGAATATTATCCCAGAAACTTGTCAAACAGGACTAAACCACCAAATCCCTCCTTTCAAAGTTTCTCAAATTCTCTTATAAATATCGTACGGCAAAATAGGATTGTAGCGTGCAAGATCTCTGGTGCTTCGATTCGTAAGCCTGTGTCTTCCGCTAAACCCGGGGATATCAACCGTTTGCACCGGAGGTTATGTGTAACGGTGCCTATTGTCTCGTCACCGTCCGGTCGCGTGCTCGAGCTGACAATTTGGTGAGCGGTCGTCAGAACGGTACGATTCTCTTCCTGATCTTTGTGACAACCTATGGGTTTATCGGCCTAAATAGTGAGATGGAACACCAGTGTAGCATCTCCTTTCTTGCCACAGTTCTTTGTTGATGAATATTATCAACATCCATCAAAGTTTGACAAATAAAGATCGCAATTCGCCCCCCCCCCCCGTCGAGGAATTACGCCGATTATGGCAGTAAAGATAGACCATGCAGTAGTAGTAGACAAAAGACCGATCGAGTCACATTTCACCCGGATGTAGAGGTCATTTGGGGCGGCAACGAGGCGGGAGGAGAGGTCAAGTGCAGTATAGTTCCGGCAGAAGGACCAAAAGCTACCTCCAATCCAGGAGAGTTCCAATTGTTGGATGGGATGTATTCAGGATGTATTCATCCGCGGTGATGCGGTTTGGCCGCGGTTTTGGCGGTGATTCGGTCTCGGGGAAAAAGCTTCCGCGGAGAAAAAGTAGTCCCTAGATAAAATGGTCCGATGAGGTCGAGTGAGGTATCAAAGTGAAGCTTATGTGAAGGGGCATCTAATGGGCTGGATGTGGGGTTGACATAGCGTTATTCTGCGCATGCGCGGTGGCCCAAGGGTATGGAAATAATCGTTTTGAGATGTAGGGGAGCCCCTAGTGGACCGATGGGGTCGAGTGAGGTATCAAAGTGAAGCTTATGTGAGGGGGCATCTGATGGGATGGGTGTGGGATTGAAATATCGGCATTGTGCGCATGCGCGGTGGCCCAAGGGTATGGAAATAGCCGTTTTGGAGCTAGGGGAGCCCCTAATGGTCGAATGGGGTCGAGTGAGGTATCAAAGTGAAGCCTAGGTGAAGGGGTATTTTATGGCTGGGTGGGTGCATGTAAAATTTTTCCTGAAAAAAAACGGAAAACGGACTTTATCGAAAAACCTGGGAAAATGCCTATATGGGGTATGGGGGTATATAGGTCGCCGGGCTTAACGGGGCTCGCCTGTCAATAGAGTTATCTCCCCCTAGTTCCAGGGTGGGTGTATGTAAAAATTTTCCTGAAAAAATACTGGAACACGGACTTTATTCTAAATTACGGGAAAATGCCTATATGGGGTATGGGAGGTATAGGATCAATGTTTGTCCCCCTGGGAAACCTACTTCTCCACATTTGCGGTATAGGTTGTGGGGTCTCGTTTTCTTAGTCTCGTCAAGACAAACATGATAGGATGTGTCCCGGAGCGAATCGGTGAAATTTTTGAAAAAGTGCGATATAGCCTCATATAGTCCCATACTGGGGTATAGGACCGATGTTTGTCCCCCTGGGAAACGTACTTCTATACATTTGCGGTAGGGTTGTGGGGTCTCGTTTTACTGGTCTCGTCATTTAGAACATGATAGGAAGTGTCCCCGTGCGAATCGGTGAAATTTTTGAAAAAGTACGATATAGCCCATATAGACATATATATATAAATATATATTCCCATACTGGGGTATAGGTTCAATGTTTATCCTACTGGGAAACCCACTTCTATACATTTGCGGTAGGGTTGTGGGGTCTCGTTTTTCACGTTTCGTCATGTAGAACATGATAGGAAGTGTTGCGGAGCGAATCGGTGAAATTTTTGAAAAAAGTCACCAAGGCCTGGGTAGGCCCATAGGCCTATATACTGCATGGCTATGGGTGTATAGGGCCATACGGGGTGGACATGTTGGAGTCTAGGTGGGCCCCTAATGATCCTATGAGGTCGTATGAGGTCTTATTTTGAAGCTCTCGTGGAGGAGCACTTGACTACACTAATGGTTCGTCCGTGTTCAATAGTCTGCGCATGCGCAGTCTGACCGTAGTATAGAAAACAGGCATTTTGGGTGCTATGTAGGGGTGTGTTTTGGATAGAGATGGGCTATTCACGGTTCGAATGGGTCGTGTGAGGTGTCAAAGTGAAGCTTGTGTGGGGTAGAGTCAGAATGGCGTGTTTCTAAACGCATGTCGCGTCAATATGCGCATGCGCAGTCTGGCCGTAGTAGAGAAATCCGGCATTTTGGGGGGTATGTGGGGGTGTGTTTGGGGTAGAGATGGACCCCTATGGGTCCGAATGGGTCGTGGAAGGTGTCAAAGTGAAGCTTGTGTGGGTTAGAGTCAGAATGGTGTGTTTTTACGTGCAAGTCGCGTCAATCTGCGCATGCGCAGTTGGTTGTAGTAAGTAAAGTGGCCATTTTGGGGTCGAGATGGGCTATTCACGGTTCGAATGCGTCCTGGAAGGTGTCATTTTGTAGTTCTCAGGGTGTAGACCCTGATTTGAGGGATGTTCCCGTCATCTGTGACGTCATCGATGACGTCATCAGTAGGAGTAATAGCCAAAGTGTGCATTTTGGGGTAGTACAGGAAGGTATTTGGTGTAGAGATGGACCATCCCTTATCCGATTGTGTCGTGGGAGGTGTCATTTTGTAGCTCTCGGGGTGTAGACCCCGATTTGGGGGGGCTGTTCACAGCATCTGTGACGTCATTGGTGACGTCATCAGTACGAGTAGTAACTCATGTCGCGTCAATATGCGCATGCGCAGTCTGGCCGTAGTAGAGAAATCAGGCATTTTGGGGGGTATGTGGGTGTGTGTTTGGGGTAGAGATGGACCCCTATGGGTCCGAATGGGTCGTGGAAGGTGTCAAATTGAAGCTTGTGTGGGTAAGAGTCAGAATGGTGTGTTTTTAAGTGCAAGTCGCGTTAATCTGCGCATGCGCAGTTGGTTGTAGTAAGTAAAGTGGCCATTTTGGGGCAGTACATGAAGGTATTTGGGGTCGAGATGGGCTATTCACGGTTCGAATGCGTCCTGGAAGGTGTCATTTTGTAGTTCTCGGGATGTAGACCCTGATCTGAGGGATGTTCACGTCATCTGTGACGTCATCGATGACGTCATCAGTAGGAGTAATAACCAAAGTGTGCATTTTGGGGCAGTACAGGAAGGTATTTGGTGTAGAGATGGACCATCCCTTATCCGATTGTGTCGTGGGAGGTGTCATTTTGTAGCTCTCGGGGTGTAGACCCCGATTTGGGGGAAGTCCACAGCATCTGTAACGTCATTGGTGACGAAATCAGTACAAGTAGTAGCGAAAGTTAGCATTTTGGGGCAGTGAAGGAAGGTATTTGGTGTAGAGATAGACCATCCATATCTGTCATGCATTATACCAAATCTGTGCTGAATTATACCATATCTGTGCTGTATTATACCATATCTGTACTGTGTTATACAATATCTGTCTGTATTATACCAAGTCTGTCCTGCATTGTACAATATTTGTCCTCTATTATACCATATATGTCCTGTATTATGCCAAATCTGTCCTGTACTATACAGTATCTGTCCTTTATTATACCAAATCTGTGCTGTATTGTAGCATATCTATACTGTATTGTACCATATGTCCTGTATTTTACAATATATGTTCTGTATTATACAATATTTGCCCTCTATTATACCATATCTGTACTGTATTATACCATATGTGATGTATTATATAATATCTGTGCTGTATTATACCATATCTGTGCTGTATTGTATCATATATGTCCTGTGTTATACCATATCTGTGCTGTATTTTACAGTATGTCCTGTATTGTACCATATATGACCTGTATTATACCATATCTGTCCTGTATTATACACTGTTTGTCCTCTAATATACCATATCTGAGATGCATTATACCATATATCTGTG
>JAVTVY010026133.1:0-11474 GCA_036873755.1 Hanleya hanleyi | reverse complement strand
ATTTTTTTGTTATTGTTGAAAACTGCTGTCTGTGCATTCTTGGGCACTTGCAATCTTCTTATTAACTGTTTTCTGTTGTAAACAAAGGACTCCAAAGGCCTTAATGGGGCCGGAAGTGGAAATCTTGTTCATTAATGAGTTGTCAGAGCTCGCCGCATTGTTCGAGTGGCATGACATTGCGGTTTGGGCTTTTATACATTCTTACACTGGTCTTTGAGCTTTTTAACACTTATCCAATTAGTCGGTCAATATCATGAGCATTGTGGCTGAAATGGTCATCTCCCAGATTCCAGTCCAACCCAAGCTTTCCATCGGTTAACAGAACCCCTCCAATTTGACGATCTTAACTTGAAGTTTATATGCACCATATTTCATGGCCATAGTTCTTAGTAATACCAGTTCTTGTGTGATAATAGCCTGGTTGACCAGCAATTTTGGCAGAGTAATCATTTTGCAATTCAACATTTTCGTCAGCACTAAGTCTATAAAGTTTAAATACGGGCTTTTGGGATGAAGAATGGGGGGGTGTGCATTTTTTCTGACAACTGCATTGTGGGATATGTGAAGATCCACATGCATATTTTAGCTGACAGATACATGATGAAATAGTGTAGGAAACCATAGAATATATCATTCCAGGTTCTTTATCTGAAGATATTGAGGTGCTTATTGAGATTAGATGATACAAGAAAATGTCGCATTTTTGCACAATTTGGGATATCGCTACATACTGGAATCTTTGCAACTGCTGGACCAAGGGTGCTAATATTTTCACATTTGTGGGCCACTATATCCCCAACTTCACCATAGAAATATGAATAATATTGGGTGATTTTTTGTCTACTTGTAGGCAGATTTTAATATTTTTTTGTTATTGTTGAAAACTGCTGTCTGTGCATTCTTGGGCACTTGCAATCTTCTTATTAACTGTTTTCAGTTGTAAACAAAGGACTCCAAAGGCCTTAATGGGGCTTAGTTGTGGAAATCTTGTTCATTAATGAGTTGTCAGAGCTCGCCGCATTGTTCGAGTGGCATGACATTGCGGTTTGGGCTTTTATATACATTCTTACACTGGTCTTTGAGCTTTAACACTCCTATCCACTAGTTTGTCAATATCATGAGCATTGCGGCTGAAATGGTCATCTCCCCAGATCCCAGTCTAACCCAAGCTTTCCATCGGTTAACAGAACTCCTCCAATTTGAGGATCTTAACTTGAAGTTTACATGCACCATATTTCATGGCCATAGTTCTTAGTTATACCAGTTCTTGTGTGATAACAGCCTGGTTTACCAGCATTTTTGCCAGAGTAATAATTTTGCAATTCAATATTTTCGTCACCACTTAGTGTATAAAGTTTAAATATGGGCTTTTGGATGAAGAATGGGGAGGGGGGGTGCATTTTTTCTGACAACTGCATTGTGGGATATGTGAAGATCCACCTGCATATATTAGCTGACAGATACATGATGAAATAGTGTAGGAAACCATAGAATATATCATTCCAGGTTCTTTATCTGAAGATATTGAGGTGTTTATTGAGATTAGATGATACAAGGAAATGTAGCATTTTTGCACAATTTGGGATATGGCTGCATACTGGTATCTTTGCAACTGCTAGACCAAGGGTGCTAATATTTTCACATTTGTGGGTCACTATATCCCCAACTTCATCATAGAAATATGAATAATATTGGGTGAATTTTTGTCTACTTGTAGGTGTGAAACCACTATTAGATTCTGTGTATAGAAGATGAAGCCAAGGATTTGAACTTCCGGTGAACCTGTTTACATCGTAGACACCGTGCGTAAGGTGGAGATAAAAGAATTTACCAAACCTCTGATACTCCCATTCATACCTCCACACATATTTCCGTTAGTCAAAAATATGAAAGGGTGTAAGACTTTTTACGAAATTTTAACACATAATTGTTTCGAAAAATCAAAAGCAAATATAAAGTGGGAGAATTCCATGGGGCAGGTTTTCAGTGAAAAATAATGGAAAGTATTTAACAACATAGCAGCAAAAGGCACCATCAATGACACCACGGTGATATGGTTTCAATATAGAATAGTTAATGGAATCTTGAGTACAAATATTTTTGCAAATAAAATTAACGCAGAGGTTAGTAGTTTATGCACCTTCTGTGAACTGGAAAATGAAACGGTCTTACACATATTTTGGAACTGCGGTAAAGTTAGGCCATTTTGGCAACAGATAGAAGAGTGGTTTATAACAAAGGTAAATATTCGCATCAAGCTGAGAACGGTAATGTTAGGATTGAGTGGGAAAAGAAATAATATACTGAATTTCATCATTATTGCAATAAAATACCAGATCTACAAGCAGAAGGTACGACAGGACAAGCCAAACATTGTTTATATCAAGAAGGAGTTAAAACAATTATACACTATTAATAGATATAACTGTTACGTAAATGGGTACTGGGCTGACTTTAACCGTCTGTGGTCATCCTGTCAATTAGAGAGGAGTTACCCATGACAGTTGACTGATGCTCATCTTAAAAGAAAATTAGAATCTAATATGCGTAGTAATTATTCGGATATCCCGTTCACTAGGTTTGTAGTGGATGGAATACTGTTTGCTTTTTTTCTTCGTGCACTAACAGAAATGAAATAGAACTGTGTCTAACATGTATGGACAAAATATGATGGATGCCTTTATGTACATGGTATCAGATACAGAGAAATATACACTGTACAATGAATGGTGCCCAAGATATACTTGTTTGCAAAGATATTGTAAAACTGCAGATACTGCACATGTGATTTAAGGAAAAGAAATAAAAAAAATTATGAATTATAAAAAAAAATAACTCGGAATGTGATTGAGCTGAGGTTGGGCGGCTTTCCTTTTTCAGGCTGGCTTCAGCTTAAAAATAATAGAGAATATTTTACTGGTAGTCGGAGTAGTGGACAAAAGTTGTCTCCCTTAATGTTCCATCATGGTCTTCAATATGACCCCAATTATGCTGTCACTCATACGTATATCACCAGCTCCAAGGCAGTCACGTACCCAACTCCATGGTACAGCGTAAGGTCGGCCTGTCCAATCCTCTGTTGACGTTGGTATGCCGGGGTCCAACCCTGCGTGCCACGTGCGCACATAATCCGACCGTGTTTGCGTTTCCTCTTCTGCAGATAACATTATTTCTATAAATAGTTTTCTGTGGCTACACTCCAAGGTTTATATCCATCATCAAGGAGCACATGCCCGCCTCTGTGGACCAGTGTATAACAATAAGAATGTCTCAAGTACACACCGAAGCGATTCTACACTTTCCCTACTGCGGATGACGTTACAGTTGATTTTTATATTTATTTATTTCATTACAAAGTCAACAGGCCAGAAGACCCAATAACAGACTTCGGAAAACACTATATACAAGAATCACACACTCATACATACAAAATAACAATATATGCATTTAAATACAGTCAATAAAAATATACATTTAATAAGTTTAACGAGCTTACGTAATTGTATAAAACATAAAAGTGGAGATATTAGCGTTGATAAGAACATGATTTTACTTCATAAGATATTTGATTGCCTGTTTCTTAAAAACTGTTTTCGTATTAAAAATATCATAAGATGGGTTTAATAGAAAGTCATTACATAAAACCATTGTTCTTGGGCAGAACGAAAATTTACGCACGTTCACTCTTGCAGCATGTACATAAAAAAACAGGTCTTTGTCGTAGCTGTCTAGTTGGGGCATAAAACTTTATTTGAGATAACAAATAAGGACACTCTCTGAGGAGAGGTTGATTATCAGACTGGTAATTATATAAAATAACGTCATGATGTCACAGTCACATGGGCAACACTCATGTTGTAATGTACATTCCCACAACCTTTTCATGAGATCCTGCATTCTTTTTTGGACACAGACAGGCTCCTATGTCGCTCAAATTAAACACTCTCTTGCACACCCGAACATGAACGGACACTACTACGTCTCGACTGCACATGACCATTTAGAACAAGGATGGTCGCTAGAACATGCCCTGTCCCCTAAATGTCGACTTTCACTACTACGCCGTGTCTGAACATGCGAAGGGTGGCGTCATTTTCGGTTAAAACCACCCCAGTCGTAGTCTTCTATCCGAGCACTTCAAAACGAGACACTCCACATGCCCTCGGCCCAGGTGGACAATGTAATGCCCATTTATCGTCCAAACAATTTACAACGGGCATCCCATAGAGAGAGCGCATGCACCATGCCGGTAACAACGAAAACCACATCACGACCCCTAGTCCCATCGTACAATACAGCCTGAGACAGATCAAAGAAATATCGACATCTAAATCTTTGCTCCACCAGAAAAAGGGGTTCAAAGCGAAGGAGATTGTGGGTGCTTCGTCGTAGTACAGAAGAAAGAATGCAGTTCGGACAGCCTTTACAATGTACTAAATCTAATGTATTCTAGATGTTTCCTCCCTATTGCATGTAGATAGCGCAGCCAGGTGAGAATATTGCAGAAAATTATGTCAGTCGGAAACTACGTTATTTGAGGCTGGGCTGAGAGAGATCGAAGCGAGAACACTTCGTCGGCCGGGGATTATTTGAGGCCGGCCTGAGACTCGGCCGAAGAGGGAAACGAGAAGCAATCCTGATTTCTCATAATAATCTGATCAATTATTATAACTTGGAACGACCCTCAATATAGAGATGGATTCGCGTTTTTTGATAATATCATTCAGTCATGTGTAATAGTGAATGGATTTGCATCACGTTTTTTATAAATATCAAGAGGTTGCCGCCAAGGAGATCCTCTTTCGCCATACATATTTCTCATATGTGCAGAAGTTTTGGCTGCCATGCTTAGAATGAATAATAAGGTTAAAGGCATACGTATTAACAACATAGAATACAAACTTACACAATACGCGGACGACACAACTGTGATCCTCGGTGGTTCAGAGAAGAGCTTGAATTGCTGTTTGAATGCCCTTGATTTTTATGCCAGGTTTTCGGGCTTGAAATCAAACACAGACAAAACAAGGATTATTTGGATAGGTACCAAACAATTTAGATGTGAAGTATAATGTTAAATGGCACCTTGATTGGTCCCAATGCTCATTTACCCTTCTCGATCTTCAGTTTACTCTTAATTTGGCTGAAATGGTAGAACGAAACTATAAGGATAAGTTAAAGACTATCGAAAATATGATGAAAGTTTGGTCGCCTAGACTTTTAACACCATTGGGAAGAATTGTAGTACTTAAATCTTTAATGTTATCAACACTGAACTATCTATTCTCATCTTTTAAGGACCCTTCAGGTAAAATAGAAGATGTGCAAAAACAATGTTTTCTCTTTGTGTGGGGTTCAAAACCCGATAAAGTAGCCAGAAAACAAGCAGTTAAGGAAGCCCGTGATGGTGGAGTGGATATACCATTGATAAAACAATTTAGGCTCAAACGTTATCTTGGTTAAGACGGATGTTACACCCAGATCCGAAATGGACACACTTTTTGTTGATGGAAAATCCCAAGATATATAATATTTTGGAAACCGGTTCATAGCTTTGTTAAATAACGTAATACCAGCGATGAAAAATCAGTTTTGGCGGGATGTTTTAAGAGCATAGAGCTCTTTACAACAAAATATCGTGTATAAAAAAAAGTCCGCAAGATGCCTTTAGGAAGGAGTTCCTTTGGAATAATGATCTTTTTAAAATTGCAAACAGACCTTTTATGTATAAACCCTGGTTGCAGAAAAGTATTTGTGAATGATTTAACAAATTCAGAAGGACAATTTTTGAAATATGAAGGGTTCAAAGCTGTTTACATCGTAGACACCAACGTTTTAGAATTTCTTGGTGTACTTGAATTTGTGAAGAAGGCCTTGCGTAAGTTGGAGATAAAAGAATTCACCAAACCTCTGATACTCCCATTCAAACCTCCACACATATTCCCGTTAGTCAAAAATATGAAAGGGTGTAAGACTTTTTACGAAATTTTAACACATAGTTGTTTCGAAAAATCAAAAGCAAATATAAAGTGGGAGAATTCCATAGGGCAGGTTTTCAGTGATAAACAATGGAAAGTATTTAACAACATAGCAGTAAAAGGCACCATCAATGACACCACGTTGAGGTCGTTTGAATATAGAATAGTTAATGGAATCTTGACTACAAATATTTTTGCAAATAAAATTAACCCAGAGGTTAGTAGTTTATGCACCTTCTGTGAACTGGAAAATGAAACGGTCTTACACATATTTTGGAACTGCGGTAAAGTTAAGCCAATTTGGCAACAGATAGAAGAGTGGTTTATAACAAAGGTAAATATTCGCATCAAGCTGAGAACGGTAATGTTAGGATTGAGTGAAAAAAAAATAATATACTGAATTTCATCATTATTGCAATAAAATACCAGATCTACAAGCAGAAGGTACGACAGGAAAAGCCAAACATTGTTTATATCAAGAAGGAGTTAAAAAACATTATACACTATTAATAGACATAACTGTTACGTAAATGGGGACTGGGCTGACTTTAACCGTCTGTGGTCATCCTGTCACCTTTTATTTAGCGAGGAATTACCCATGACAGTTGACCGATGCTCATCTTAAAAGAAAACTAGAATCTAATATGCGTATTAATTATTCGGATATCCCTTTCACTAGGTTTGTAGTGGATGGAATACTGTTTGCTTTTTTTCTTCGTGCGCTAACTGAAATGAAATAGAACTGTGTCTAGCATGTATGGACAAAATATGATGGATGCCTTTATGTACATGATATCAGATACAGAGAAATATACACTGTACAATGAATGGTGCCCAAGATATACTTGTTTGCAAAGATATTGTAAAACTGCAGATACTGCACATGTATGTGATTTAAGGAAAAGAAATAAAAAAATTATGAATTATAAAAAACTAACTCGGAATGTGATTGAGCTGAGGTTGGGCGGCTTTCCTTTTTCAGGCTGGCTTCAGCTTAAAAATAATAGAGAATATTTTACTGGTAGTCGGAGTAGTGGACAAAAGTTGTCTCCCTTAATGTTCCATCATGGACTTCAATGTGACCCCAAGTATGCTGTCACTCATACGTATATCACCAGCTCCAAGGCAGTCACGTACCCAACTCCATGGTGCTGTGTAAGGTCGACCTGTCCAATCCTCTGTTGACGTTAGTATGCCGGAGTGCAACCGCTGCGTGCCACGTGCGCACATAATCCGACCGTGTTTGCGTTTCCTCTTCTGCAAATAACATTATTTCTATAAATAGCTTTCTGTGGCTACACTCCAAGGTGTATATCCATCATCAAGGAGCACATGCCCGCCTCTGTGGACCAGTCTATAAGAATGTCTCAAGTACACACAGAAGCGATTCTACACTTTCTCTGCTGCGGATGACGTTACAGTTGATTTTTATATTTATTTATTCCATTACAAAGTCAACAGGCCGGAAAACCCAATAACAGACTTCGGAAAACACTACATACAAGAATCACACACTCATTCATACAAAATAACAATATATGCATTTAAATACAGTTAATAAAAATATACAGTTAATAAGTTTAACGAGCTTACGTAATTGTATAAAACATAAAAGTGGAGATATTAGCGTTGATATAACATGATTTTACTTCATAAGATATTTGATTGCCTGTTTCTTAAAAACTGTTTTCGTATTAAAAATATCATAAGATGGGTTTAATAAAAAGTCATTACATAAAACCATTGTTCTTGGGCAGAACGAAAATTTACGTACGTTCACTCTTGCAGCTGGTACATAAAAAAACAGGTCTTTGTCGTAGCTGTCTAGTTGGGGCATAAAAGTTTATTTGAGATAACAAATAAGGACAATCATAACGGTTGTTTAAAACGCCGTGTAATGTTAAACGATCTAAAAGTTGACGGCGTTTGTAAAGTGGCTGCAGATTAAAATGACAACATGCACGTTCATACCCCAAAGTATAAAAGTCGACATCACATTTAAAACATAAAAACTTGATAAAATTTGATTGTACGTGTTCAATTTTGTCCTTGAGTATTTGAGTGCTGGGTGACCATACAGAAGAACAGTCTTCCAGCCTACTTCTTACCAGTGATATATACAAACATTTCAGCGATTCTACAGATTTAAAAGGTTTACATGATCTCTTTATAAGACCAAGCATTTTATAGCCATTGGCACAAACTGAATCTATATGTAATTTAAAATCAGTATGAGATCGGAGGGTAACACCAAGATCCTTGATCTCGTAAACTCTGAGGAGAGGTTGATTATCAGACTGGTAATTATATAAAATAACGTCCTGATGTCACAGTCACATGGGCAACACTCATGTTGTAATGTACATTCCGACAACCTTTTCATGAGATCCTGCATTTTTTTTGGACACAGGCAGGCTCCTATGTCGCTCAAATTAAACACTCTCTTGCACACCCGAACATGAACGGACACTACTACGTCTCGACTGCACATGACCATTTAGAACAAGGATGGTCGCTAGAACATGCCCTGTCCCCTAAATGTCGACTTTCGCTACTACGCCGTGTCTGAACATGCGAAGGGTGGCGTCATTTTCGGTTAAAACCACCCCAGTCGTAGTCTTCTCTCCGAGCGCTTCGAAACGAGACACTCCACATGCCCTCGGCCCAGGTGGACAATGTAATGCCCGCTTATCGTCCAAACAATCCACAACGGGCATCCCTAGAGAGAGCGCATGCACCATGCTGGTAACGACGAAAACCACATCACGACCCCCTAGTCCCATCGTACGATACAGCCTGAGACAGACCAAAGAAATATCGACATCTAAAACTTTGCTCCACCAGAAAAAATGTCCATTGGTTTATGTAAATTCTACGATTCCGGGTTTATAGCACTAAAGTCCGTTTTCCAGAAATTATTTTCGAAAAAACCCTAGTTTTGAATGCACCCACCAGTTACGTGACAAGCGTTCCCCACCCTGCACAACCTCGGTGAACGCCATATGACCCCTATACATTTGACTGTTTTCCCCCATGTTCGAGTGTAAATCCGTTGTTCCGCATTTTATTTCCAGACAAAATATCGATTTTTACATATATCTCCAAGTCCACCGCCCCCCCTCTAGAAAGTTCTCATTCTACAACCATTCGCAATCCCACCATCTTGCTCACAAGCTGTGACTAATGCCGACGTGGCAGTCCTAGTTGGTTACGGTTTTTGAATTTTAGGCCGAGACGCAGGCACCAGCGTAGTAAGCGGGCGCCGTATGGTATTTTCTCACCAAACATACTCCCGAGTAGCATACGGCGAGACTGTGTATGGTGCTCTTCAGCATACTTCAGCATGGTGCCTCCGATATCGTTTCGACCCAACCCGGCAATGCGCGGCTGTCACATTCGACGAATCTGTCGAGACCATACGCCTATAGGTGTGAAACCACTATTAGATTCTGTGTTCTGTGTATAGAAGATGAAGCCAAGGATTTGAACTTCCGGTGAACCTGATTGGCCATAAAAGAGTTTCAAGATTTGCATGGTTGGTATTTTTTTCTTATAAATTAATTGACTTTGAGAATTATGGAAGGAATCTGGCAACATTTTAGAAAGAAAATTTTGACCCCATCTTTCATGACCCCCCCCCCAAGCTGTTTCCATGGTGATATTTGGTCACATCCGGATTTCAATGTGCTGTAGCTCAAAATCGAGCCGCTCATCAAGGGTCCAGATATCGATATTTTTTTAGGGGAACAACCCGTCTCTCTGACAAGGTAGGTCATTAGTACCAACGAAATATTGGGAACCCCTTTTTCTTGGGATGTGCCCAGCTCATTTATTACATAAAAAGGAAGGACAGTCAATAGTGTTTTCTAACCTTTAAGCAGATTTGAATATTTTTTTGTTGTTGTTGAAAACTGCTGTCTGTGCATTCTTGGGCACTTGCAATCTTCTTATTAACTGTTCTCAGTTGTAAACAAAGGGCTCCAAAGGCCTGGATGGGGCCGGAAGTGGAAATCTTGTTCATCAATGAGTTGTCGGAGCTCGCCGCATTGTTCGAATGGCATGACCTTGCGGTTTGGGCTTTTATACATTATTAGACTGGTCTTTGAGCTTTTTAACACTGATCCAATTAGTCGGCTAATATCATGAGCATTGTGGCTGAAATGGTCATCTCCTAGATTCCAGTCTAACCCAAGCTTTCCATCGGTTAACAGAACCCCTCCAATTTGAGGATCTTAACTTGAAGTTTACATGCACCATATTTCATGGCCATAGTTCTTAGTTATACCAGTTCTTGTGTGATAACAGCCTGGTTTACCAGCATTTTTGCCAGAGTAATAATTTTGCAATTCAATATTTTCGTCACCACTTAGTGTATAAAGTTTAAATATGGGCTTTTGGATGAAGAATGGGGAAGGGGGGTGCATTTTTCTGACAACTGCATTGTGGGATATGTGAAGATCCACCTGCATATATTAGCTGACAGATACATGATGAAATAGTGTAGGAAACCATAGAATATATCATTCCAGGTTCTTTATCTGAAGATATTGAGGTGTTTATTGAGATTAGATGATACAAGGAAATGTAGCATTTTTGCACAATTTGGGATATGGCTGCATACTGGTATCTTTGCAACTGCTAGACCAAGGGTGCTAATATTTTCACATTTGTGGGTCACTATATCCCCAACTTCATCATAGAAATATGAATAATATTGGGTGAATTTTTGTCTACTTGTAGGTGTGAAACCACTATTAGATTCTGTGTATAGAAGATGAAGCCAAGGATTTGAACTTCCGGTGAACCTGTTTACATCGTAGACACCGTGCGTAAGGTGGAGATAAAAGAATTTACCAAACCTCTGATACTCCCATTCATACCTCCACACATATTTCCGTTAGTCAAAAATATGAAAGGGTGTAAGACTTTTTACGAAATTTTAACACATAATTGTTTCGAAAAATCAAAAGCAAATATAAAGTGGGAGAATTTCATAAGGCAGCTTTTCAGTGAAAAACAATGGAAAGTATTTAACAACATAGCAGCAAAAGGCACCATCAATGACACCACGGTGAGATGGTTTCAATATAGAATAGTTAATGGAATCTTGACTACAAATATTTTTGCAAATAAAATTAACGCACAGGTTAGTAGTTTATGCACCTTCTGTGAACTGGAAAATGAAACGGTCTTACACATATTTTGGAACTGCGGTAAAGTTAGGCCATTTTGGCAACAGATAGAAGAGTGGTTTATAACAAAGGTAAATATTCGCATCAAGCTGAGAACGGTAATGTCAGGATTGAGTGGGAAAAGAAATAATATACTGAATTTCATCATTATTGCAATAAAATACCAGATCTACAAGCAGAAGGTACGACAGGAAAAGCCAAACATTGTTATATCAAGAAGGAGTTAAAATTATACACTATTAACAGATATAACTGTTACGTAAATGGGGACTGGGCTGACTTTAACCGTCTGTGGTCATCCTGT